>JAJONR010008591.1:0-14094 GCA_029582245.1 Solanum etuberosum | reverse complement strand
GTGATTGTTGGACAGAGCAGGGATGGAACATATCATTTAGGAGAATGCTTAATGATTGGGAAATAGAGAGGGTGGCAGCTCTGCTGGGAACATTAGGTGGAACTTCTGTTACCCCAACAGCTACAGACAGGGTCCTGTGGAAACTCAGTACGGATGGGGTTTTCTCAGTCAAAAGTGCATATAACAGCGGACTACATGAGATGACTAGGGGAACACAATATCCTTGGAGGTACTTCTGGAAGAGTGCCATGCCCGCCAAAGTGAAAGGTTTTACTTGGTTAGTGATTATGAGAGCTTGTCTTACTCAAGAAGTCTTACAAAAGAAAGGTGTAACTAGTTCCCAGGTGTTTTCTTTGCAACATAACAGGGGAAACCAATAAGCATCTATTTTTACATTGCAAGTTCACCACTCAGCTATGGAACCTTTTCCTCAACATTACAAGCACTAGCTGGACAATGCCAGAGCACACATCGGATCTTTTGAGTTGCTGGATTAGGAGGGGAGGAAGTAAAAGTCAAAAGAGATGGTGGAGAGTAATACCATCATGTATATGGTGGTCAATATGGAAGGAAAGAAATGGGAGATGCTTTAAAGATAGGTCCAATTCCATACATAAAGTAAAATGGAATTGTATTGAAGCTCTACTTCTTTGGTGTAAACTATTTTGTATAGAAGATGTAGATCAGATTGTAGATTTGATAGGAAGCTTGTAATTGCTCTCTTCTGGAGGTGGCCAGCATACCGATGAATACAATTTACCAATTTCAAAATAAATAAATAATGATGAGCAACATTTATAGACATTGAGTCCAAAGTATTCAGAAACAGTGAATCAAGTGTTGAGAGATGAGAGTATATGATCTGATGTGTTTTACTGCATCAAAAGTACTATTTTTATAGGTATTTAAACTTAATAAAATAAATGTGCTCATTTTTCTCTTCAAAATATTACTTGCTTCCAACACTTGACCATTGTGTTAGTCATATACTATCATCTTTCAAGACTTGATTCACTGTTTCTTCACGGATTGTCATAGACACTCAAGAGGATTATCTGTCATCAGGCTTCAACATCTATAGTGAGATCCAAATACACTTCATCAATTCAAGCACATTCACATTGGCCTCTTCTAGAAAGTACGACAACCTGCAATTACATTCTCTTATTATATAAGAGACAGTTTGTGCTGAAGTAGGCACGTCTCCGTCAACGTGCCTGCTTCAGCGTGTTTTTTAAAAAAAAGTTAAAAATTTATTTCTTTTGTTCTACTTTAATTTAATTAGTGTATAATTTTTTCGCATCCGTCGACGTACCTGCTTCAGCGTATTTTTAAAAAAAAACTTAAAAATTTATTTCTTTTGTTCTACTTTAATTCAATTAGTGTATAATTTTTTCGAAATTATGGAATCCGTTTTAGCTATGAATTTTAGTTTCGTCGACGTGCCTGCTTCAGCGTGTTTTTTTAAAAAAACTTAAAAATTTATTTCTTTTGTTCTACTTTAATTTAATTAGTGTATAATTTTTTCGAAATTATGGAGTCCGTTTTAGTTATGAATTTTAGTTTTAAATTCAAGAAGACGTGCATGCTTCAGCGTGTTTCGAAAAAAAAATTCAAAAAAAATTACTTCTTTTGTTCTACTTTAATTTAATTAGTGTATAATTTTTTCTAAATTATGGAATCCGTTTCTAAATTACAAATTCATATTCTTTAGTTATTGTTTTATGGAATCCGTTTTAGCTACGACTTTAGTTATTTTGAACGTCGGTAATATTTGTTTATATCTTGTAACTGCTTTGAGTGAAAAATTAACGATCGATGACGAAAAATACATTAATTATGGACATCTTAATGAAACTCTTCACAGTAAATTTGCGCAAACAAAAAGTAATTAACAACTTAAATATCTAAAAATCATATTAAAATTTAATCAACTTTCTAAATTCTACCTATATCACATAAATTAAAATAAAAAATATTAAGATATTGGGCCCGTGCTAGCACGGGCACCTTTTACTAGTTATATGTATAATTAGGAGTACACATTATTCATTCATAGAGACCAGTAATAGCTTTCAGAACTTATATTCCTAGTCCATTGTAGTGCCAATCCTAATAAAATCTTCCAACTTGTCTCGAATTTTATTTGTCCAGATATTCTGTATTTGCAAAGCACATGATATGAATGTGAGAATCAGAAGAACCTGACATTGCATAGGACTTATGACAGTTAAAGTCTTAATTACCTTTCATGTTTTTAGAACTGCAAGATGAACAAAGAGATCCGTAAGAAATAACCAATCTTTAAAAGGTTTGCACTTTTTTTTTGCTTTTTTCCTTATTGGGACTTGAGGTATCCTTTCTGAGATTGGATGTCAATATGAATTTGGAAATCTGCTCGTTTTTTTTTTTCCTCTATTGGGGTAAATGTCCTGCCAATGATTCAGTTACTCACATGTCTACAGCTACAAGCTTGTTGTTGCTGCCTCAGATCCCAAGAGAATTGCGTCCCCAAACATTGCAAATATTCAGGTTCTAGTTCACCTTTTTTCTTAAAATTAGGAGCAGGTGGATTTACTAGAATTCTTGAATTGATGTTTGTCTAGGAATGTTGATATGACTTAATTGCCTAAAGTTTTAGTTCTAAATTGCTTCATTCATCCATCTCAAAAAACTCTTATCTGTTTTTCATAAATAACAAGTTTATCTCGCTCCAACAATGCATATACCTTTCTTTAAACAAATTAATTATATAAACTAATACTACATTTGGATCATTTAAAATTTAATTTGACATATTTCAACCAACTACTGCTTTAATTGATGCACATGGTAGATCATCTGTTATGAGACAGAGGTAATAATATCTTAGATAGCTAAGCTTGTAACTTTGTCGGTACTCTTTCAATTGTTTTCTCCATCAATCCCTTAAGCTATAGATTGTTGTCACTTCTTATAAGATGTTATGGGACTTGGATAGGATAATTTGAAGTGACAGCTTTCATGGTTGTCAAACTATCGATAGTAACTTTTTATGTACAACGGTCACTTGCATTATTACAATTAGCATTTGATGGAACTAAGGGGTCGTTTGGTTTGAATACAAGTTATGATGGGATAAGTTATGATGGGATAAGTTATGCTGGGATAAGTTATGCTGGGATTAGTTATTATTGATTGTTTGGTTTGTTGTACTAAAAATAATAACCATTACATACTTCTTAAAAATAAGTGGTTTGATTACAAAAATACCCTCTTATTTAGCTTTTTGTATATATTTTTTTGGTAGAGTTTTAGTTAAAACCAAATTTAACTACTCAATCCATCCAAGATAGAACCATCTCAAAAACTTTCAGATGAGTCGAGGTTCTGGAACATGGCAGTGCTTAGAGTGTACCAAATGGAAGAGTGATTCTTACTGCAATGAAGAAGAGAAGAAACCTGCAAGACCATAAGCGGTGCTTGTGAAAGGTCATCAATTAAAGGGTTTGAAGGGTAGTTTTGTCATTTAATAAATTTAACCCATCACAAATTGTGATGGGATTATTATACCACCCTTTTGGAGGGATAACTTATCCCGGTACTATTTATTAATCCCGGGATAAGTTATCCCAAACTTTCCAACCAAACACTAAATTAAGTGCCACTAAATATTTATCCCGGGATTATTTGTGTTTATCCTTCACACCAAACGACCCCTAAAGGTTTAAAATTGAGTTTTCCTTGGGGGCTATATATGGTCTTGCCTTCAATTTCTTCATCATAATTGTTATGTTCTTTATTTTGAACGCTCAGAATTTCTTTTTGAATATTTATGTGTACTGAAGTTTTTTCTATTTCTATACTTCGATTTTGATATAATAGTTAAAAGCAGATCAATTCAATACTTGCAACTGTTTTTGTTTCCTTCGAATAGCTGTTCAGACCAGCTTAGTATGTTGAATTATTCGGTTTTTCTTATTTTAGTAGTAAAATCATTTTAGGTGTAAGGGATTTTATCATTTCCCTTTTTTTTTTCTTTAGGTTTTCACTTATAGTCTTATACTTCTATTTGGTATGATTATGGCATGACACACTACATTGGGTATGTTGTTGTTGTTGTATGGCATGACACGAGTTTAAAAGGAGAAACATGATCAATGAAGATTCATATAGCCGACCCAACTTGTTTGGGACTGAGGCGTGGTAGTAATAGTTTTTATGAATCTGTATGCACTTAACTTTACTTGTTTCTATACATAGTTTTCCTTATAATGTAGTCAGGCGAATCAATTCAGTACTTGGAACTCTTCTTTTACTTATAATAGTTACTGGAATCAAGCTTAATACATTTAATTACTTTATTCTTATTTTAGTGATGAAATCAATTTAAGTATATATGGATTATTTCCTTATTGTACTGAGTCGGAAAAATTTCTGTTTTGTGTTTCCACAATCCGAATGTTTATGCAGATTAATTTCTAAAAATAATGGGGTTAATAGATAGTTTAAATAATCAATATGGTAGACTGTTATCTGAAAGTTCATTTATTAGTACTTTTATTAAATATCAGGGATGGTTACCAGGGCTTAAAGTTGATGGAGACTCGAATCAGCTACCAACTATTGCCATAGTGGCTTCATATGACACGTTTGGGGCTGCTCCGGTAAATAATAACTTACTCTATTAAGTTTTGAGCCGTCATTTTAATAATAAATGATCTTAAATTACTTTTTTCTTTTGTTGAATTTACAGGCATTGTCAGTGGGAAGTGACAGCAATGGAAGTGGTGTAGTGGCACTTCTTGAAATAGCTAGATTGTTTTCTGCTCTGTATTCAAATCCTAAAACTAGAGGTAGATATAACTTACTCTTTGGATTGACATCTGGTGGCCCATATAACTACAATGGAACTCAAAAGGTGCACCAGTCCTTCCCAATTTTTTTGTCCTTTTCTTTTAAGTCATAGCTATCTCGTTCTGTCCTTTGAATGTGTAAGCTTTCTTCAGTGGCTTCAGAGTTTTGACCAACGTCTACGTGAGAGTATAGACTATGCCATCTGCTTGAATAGTGTTGGGTCCCTAGGAAATCAGTTACATCTTCATGTTTCTAAACCTCCAGAAAATGCCTACATACAGCAGATATTTCAGGTATGCAACAAATGGCATCAATGAGAGAAACCTAGGAGAATTGTATATTTTGTTACTTCTACTTTTTCCTTTTCTAGTCTATAAAGGTTGATTTATGCAGGGTTTCTCTACTGTAGCAGAAGAATTGGGGCTTCAAGTTGGTCTTAAGCACAAGAAAATAAATATCTCGAATCCTCGAGTAAGTATATATACCTCTTAAATGAAAGTGCACATCCCTGCTTATCTGTTTGTCAAACGTAGTGCATGGTTTTCTTGCTATGTTCTCAGAATGCCACGACCCAAAAACGGACTTGATGACACTTGTCTTAACCTACCAAGATAAGTCAGCCTAAAACCTAACATAAAGGATAAATGCGGAAGTAAAGCAGAACAAAATACTATCATAATAATCTCAAATATACGGAAACATAACATAACTCAATTATAATCCCCCAAAGATCTGGTTGTCACGACTCACGTTTACAAGCCTCTAATGTAATACAATAGATTCGAAAGAAATACAAGTCTGAATGTCATTGTTTTTAGAATAGAACAAGAACATAATGATGGAGTAAGAGGTGTGCGTCGAGATGACAAACAACTATCTCACAACTCTCCACAATAAGCCTCATACGTTGAAGAGAGGAGAGAGTAATCACGATGATCCAGACTCATAACCTACACAAGTGTAATTAAGGGAGTGAGTAACAACAACACGGTACTCAACAAGTAAACGTCTAACTCAGGGTAAAGCAACAAATAATACATATATTCCCAACACTCCAATCAAACCTCCACAACTACAACCTGTACAAAATCAGCCCAACCTAACAATTCACAATTATAAAGCAAATAACACGTATAACAACACTTCAACATATACAGGTCACCAAATATAGAAGTCCAAGTTCATCAATCATAAATTCCATAACAAGCACTCATTAGGTTCATAAAAGATAATGATGTGCAATGCAATGAAATGAAATGTCAAATATAGTGATGCATGTCTGTCCTAACGATACAATCCGTTGAATATTAGGCCGGAACCCATGGGGGGCTCACAAGGTCCATGTATCCACCGAAAGTATTTCCCATCGGCATAATCACTAATCGCCAAAATCATTTTCCATCGGCTTAATCATCAATGTTGAAATCATTTCCCATCGGTATCGCCAGAACCATTTTCCATCGACTTAATCATCGATTGTCGGAATCATTTCCCATCGGCATTGCCAAAACCATTTTCCATCGACAGTCACCACAATAGATCTCATCACAGTGTTTCGGAAATCAGAACCAATGCAAATAGGTATGTTCACACAAATCATGAGAATATAATGATTTCCATATCAATACACAATGCATATCGACACCAGTATTTTGGACGGCGAAAGGCGACAAGGGCCTGCCTCGCCTCGCGGCGAGGCGCTCGCCTTTTTGAATTGAGGCACCAATTAATATCAAAAATTTAAAATATTTAATTGCATATATAAATATCCAAAACCTCAATAGCAATAACATATATTAGCAAATATTTCAATTCAAAAACTAATAGTAGATACTAAAAGTCTAGAACTTGAATAACTCAATAATTCATAAGGCAATTGACAAGCAATACTAGAACTCAAAGTCTATTCTTCTTCAAGATTATCAAAATTTTGAAGATCAACATTCACTATTTATGGACAAATAAATACTATATTAATTAGTACAAAACTAAATTGAGTAGGGTAGAAATAAATATAGAAGGATTGAATTATGTTTTTTTTTTTAAAAAAAAAAACATAATGGCAGCCGCAGTCAGTTCACTGTTCAGTAGCTCCAAAATAAAAAAGAAAAACAGAGCACGCCACTGCCAGTGAAAAATAGAGAAGAGAAGAAGAGAAGAAGAAGAAGAAGAAGAAGAAGAAGAAGAAGAACAGAAGAAGAACAGAAGAAGAAGAGGAGAAGAACTGAAGAAGAAGAAGAAGAACAAAGGAAGAGGAGAATAACTGAAGAAGAAGAACATACCTGAGTCGCGACTGAAGAGGAAAAGAGAATCGCGCAAGTTGCAATGGAGAGAAGAAGAGCCCAGGTTTGCAAAAACACCAAAAAAAAATCCTAATTTTGCCTTTTAATTATTAAATCAGACCTTTTAAAAAAGAAAAAAAAAAGGCAACGCCTAACGCTCGCCTCACCTCGTCGCCTCTCGCCTCTCGCCTTTCGGTCGCCATTGCTCGCCTTTTTGAAATTGCCTCGCCTCACCTATAATAGGCGACGAGGCCTCGCCTTGCCTCACCTCTCGCCTTTGGCGATAAGGCAAGCGCCTTTCAGAACACTGATTGACACAATCATGATACATCACCAATAATGAGTCAATATAACCACCCAAATCATTCACAACACATCACACATCAATATATTACCAAGTTGCTTTTTTATATCCCCTTTTTGTCATTAGAATCATTCAATATGGACATGTGACCACCCCTTCACCAATTTTCATTACTCCTTAACACATACAATAAAGAAATACGAGATTCTATATACTTAACAAAGGTCAAGAAGTCCACTTGCCTCAAGAAATCAAACAATCACTCCAGTACTTGAGCTTTCCCTGTCCGTTGGGCCTCTAAATCAACACAATCTATTCAAATAAGTAATCACCATAAGAATTCGAAACTAACAACGACCAAATCAAAGATTTGGAAATAAAGAATACACTTCCTTGACAATTTTACCCTTAATGACATAAGGGCTTTGTTTGATTGTCACCTATGAAGTGTGATGAAATTCGGGAAGAAGGGGAAGCTTAGTCCTAAATTCATTGGCCCTTTTGAAATTTTGGGACGGATTGGAGAGGTGGCCTATAAGTTGGCCTTGCCACTTAGCTTGTCAGCTGTACATCTTGTTTTCCATGTCTCCATGCTTTGGAAGTATGTACCTGATGAGTCCCATGTGATTTCACTTGATTTTATGGTTTTGGGTTCAGGCTCGTCATTCGAGGAGGAACCTATAGCTATTTTAGATAGGCAGGTTCAAAAGTTAAGGTCAAAGGAAATTGCTTCGGTGAAGGTGCAGTGAAAACACCATTCAATTAGAGAGGCGACTTGGGAGACGGAGTCCGACATGCGTGCCAAATATCCCCAACTTTTTGAGGCTTCAGATACTTTCTTTTATTTTATGTTCGAGGACGAACATGATTTTTAGTGGTGGATAATGTAATGACTCGGAAGGTCATTTTTGGAAATTTTCAGAAAATTATCATTTTACCCCTTTTGATAGTTACCCCGAGTCATATTTGATTTGTTTATGAAGTTGATTTCGAAATTTGATTGAAAAGTTGTAGTTTTTGAAAGTTTTGAGTTTTGAAAGGTTTAAAGTTGTTAAAAGAGGTTTTTGGTAACAACTGGAGTTTCGAGTCTTGGAATGGAATTCCATCAGTTTCATTCGTCCCGGAATGTGGAATTTGATCTAGGATTGTTGTTGTTTTCTGTTTTGGAGTGGTTTTGTGGATTTGATGCCTTGAGTTGGAAGTTTAGGTGAATTTAGACCTTAAGTTGACTTTGGTCAACATTTGGAGTTCAGATGCTCAGATCATATTTCGAAAATTGCATTGGATTCGGGGATGATTTTTGTTGTAGGTGAGATCTTGGCTGAATTTTCAGAGGTTTTGAGGATAGTTTGGTATTTTGAGCGCAAAGTTAGTTTATTGTGACTTTCACAGGTTTAGTATCAAGGAGACCTTAGATTCGTGTTTCGATGGTTCCATTGGGTTCGGGGCGTGAAGTTTAGTTGGGGAGCATATCCGGTTTGTGTACTCGGGGTTTCCAACGAATCTCTAGGGTCTATTTGATGATTTTGTATAGGTCATTTTGTTCTTCGTGATCGCATGGAGTTATTTTTGTGGTCGTCGCAATCGCGTGAATTCTATCATGATCGTGTAGGTCTATTTTTCTTGGTCATCTTGATCACGTGAAGCCTACACAATCGCGATGACTAGGAAAAATAGACCTACGCAATCGCGACAAAACTCACACGATCACAAAATAACTCCACGTAGTCGCAAATAACGAAATGACGTGCACCAGAAATCAACAATATCACACAAGGCATAAAATCACCGAATGGACCTCCGAGATTCGTTCAGAATCCCAAGTACACAAGCCAGATATGCTCCCCCAACTAAACTCAATGTCTCGGACTCAATGGAACCATCAAATTCGAGGTATCCTTGATCCTAAACCCGTGAAAGTCGCAATAGCTTAACTTAACGCTGAAACATATCAAACTGTCCTTGGAACCTCTGAAAATTCAATCAAAACCTCACCTATGCCTAAAATTATCTTGCGAATCCAATGGAGTATCGGAATTTTTATTCGAACTCCATATGTTGACCAAAGTCTACTCAAGGTCTATATTCACTTAAACTTCCAATTCAAAACCACTCCAAAACAGAAAACGACTACACACCTAGATCACATTCTAGGACTAACGGAATTCCATTTCAAAACTTCGGTTGTCATCAAAAACCTCTTTTGACAACTTTAAACCTTCCAAAAACTATAAATTTTCAATCAAGTTTCAAAACCAACTATTGAGAGGGGTAAAACGGTAATTTTCCAAAAATGACTTTCCGGGTCATTACACAAACTCTTAGAACTCCATCTATGAGCTTTGCAGCCTGTCCTAATTCTTGGATAAAAGATGAGAATTGTGGTAGGTTGATGGTTAGTGTAAAAATCGTCTAAATATGATAAACCCTCTGAATGCAGTCAAATTTGAGTGGAACGTACTGTATGGAGTGCAATGGATACAAAGATTTATATAACCAACCCAACTGGTTTGTGGTTGATTGGTTATTCTCAAACCTTGGACCAACTCTAGAGCTTCAAACCTTGCATTAGAAAATGATGTTTAATTTATTTTTTGGGTTATGTCTGCAATTTGAAGTTTGTAGACTGCTTTCCGTTGTGGTGGTACAATTTTCGTTTTGTTGTGTGAAGTTGCGCAAATTTTCACTAAAAGCTACATAGCATACCTTTTGGACCATACAAGCTTACTGCTTTCCTCTCCAATGAAATCAACAATTGTTTCACTCGAATGAATCCATTGTCATTGTTTATGATAATGTAAAAGTTGGTTATTTTGGTTCGAAGCTGCCCTTGGGTGTGATTGAAGTAGTTATTGTGGCAACAATGATGATAACAGAATGAGATTTGTAATTAATGTACAGTTTGGTCACAATCTCCAATCTCATTGACAATTCATGGCTTTGTGCATATGCAGTGGTTGCTTGAACAATTTGTGCAATTGTAGTCACTTAGTGATCGATACTGATAGTTGCCTCACCCTCCTTTTTTGCCCTTAAGACATCTTTGTCTTTGAGACTGAGGGTGTTTAGATTGGCTTAAAAGTTGGTCAAACCTACTTTTAAGTCAGTTTTTGGCTTCTGAAAGTGTTTGACAAATATAAAAATAACTTAAAAGAAGTCAAAAATGACTTAAAATAAGTTAGGAAGTGTTTGGCAAGGTTAAAATAAGTTAAAAATCAAAAGTCATTTAAGTTTGACTTTTTTATTTTTGACTTAAAAGCTACTTTTTTTAAGCCCAATCCAAACGGGCTCTAATTATTTGTTTGAGCTTTATGAAATGCGTAGTTTACCATATTGAAATAGACTTTCAAGGCAAAACAAAATAACCATAGCAAAAGTCTTTCTATGCAGCTCGTTTTCCTGAGTAGCCTTCACATCTGATCTTATGCGGATAGCATCATCTCCGTACTTCTTTTTAACCAGCTTCCATATTACCATGTACATGAATAGACTGACACTGACCTTGATGGAAGAATCTGAGAAGATGTTATTAATCGCATTTGTTGCCTCAAAATGACCACCCCCAGTCAACCTGCTCATAAATCTGCTCATCACTGACATCCTCAAGTAACACTCTCCTTTAACCTACTCTCCCATGCTGGCTTATAATTCCAAATAGTTAACATACTCGGAAGGTCGTAATAAGTCGCTAGTTGAAGGATTAGACCAATCGCAAGTCATCACTATCTTGCCCGCCTCCAATTGATGTCTGGCTATTATATAAGTGTTGACTTAATCCCCATTGCGGAGCGGAGTGTCACCTCAACAAACTAGATGCACACGTCAAGACATTCTTCCAACGAGTAAACGCTCAAGAAAGGAGATTCAGCCCTCACGAATGTGATGCAATGGAAGATGTTGCAGACTATGAGGCCTGTGATGTAAGAGATAGACTCATAACTAGACAACTCCACTTTCTAATGAGGTTAAGGGCATAAGACGTGAACTAGAAACTTCCACTATGACAAGCTATGACAAAAGCTCCCAATAGGCCACGTAGCAGCTTAAGGAGCAAAAAGCTACTTGACTAGATGGGAGAGGCGACCAAAGGAAGCTGGTTCACCTTCTCTCCACTATTAAAACACAGGTCATTCCAATTCATAAACGAGAATTTTGATAAATTGGATCCACTGGCCCAGGCGATTGAAGTGCAACGAAATGCCTTAAAGTTGAATATGGTTCACAATCTTCTAACTAGTCGTGCCTTCTCTGATTCAATAAAAGGGCTAAATCTGTTCAGTCAAGTGACCTTTCCGTTCTCTAATTTTGGCCAATTCAAATTGATCCAAGGCTCTTTCGATCTCAGACCTGTCCCCTGGATCTTCTTCAGCCTCAGGAAAACTTATCAATATAGGAACTTCAACTAAAAATGAATATGAATAACAAGGATTTCTTAAGGTAGTCTCTTTCTTTTTTTCAATTACTACTCAATTGCTCTTTTTACTTTCAAAGGACAAGGAAAAAAGTAGACTTAATAGTGAATACCATTAATTTTTCAGACTTCCTATCCAAATTTAGTCTGCTAAGTAGCCTTCTTTCGATTTGGATGAAGAATGAGCATGAAGTTGAGGAAATAGAAGATTTTTTTCCCGTTTCCTTGTTGCGTAGTTCTAGAAATGCTTTTATGATTTCTTATGCATCATAACCGTAATTTTGTCATAGATAGAAGTTAAGCCCTTATCGATGGTTACCGATGGTAATTTGCATTGAAGTTTTTGACAGTTTTTGTTGTGTAACATAAACTAGGAGAGACTTTGTTCTAAGCTATTTTATTGACTACTACGTAAAGTCACATTCAGTAGACTAGAGATTACACATCGCACTTAACCTGAATAGTCTCTATAGTCTCCCTGTTAAAGCTGCTTGTTCTTACTGGTTGCTAAAACAGTCAGATATACCTTCTTTACTTGTTTAATTGTTTTTGTATGAAATGTCTAGTCTCTTTACTTTGCGAAAGCTACTAAGTGGTGTAGGTAGCCTGGGAGCATGAACAGTTTTCAAGGTTGAGAGTCACTGCAGCAACACTTTCTGAACTTTCTACTGCACCTGAATTACTGGAAAGCACGGGAGGTCTGACTGATAACAGGTTGTGGTTAGCTCTTTCTTTTTTTTTTGAGAAAGAAAGGTCGTAGCCTAGCTTTTAATACAGAACTTCTCTGATGGCCATTTGTTGAACTCCTGGTTTCCTGTGCAGGCATTTTACCAGTGAAGCCTCAATCATTCGAAGTATCAAGCTTGTTGCTGAAAGTCTAGCAGTAAGGACTTAGCCTTCCTCTTTTCCCTTGGAGTACAAAATTTTGTTTCATCCATTGCACTGCTGATTGCATAAATTGATAAAACCTTCAATTTCCAATAATGCCATTGTCTTCTAGATGAGAAATAAACAATGGCAGCCGAACAGTAAACTTGAGAAAGGAAGACATGCGTTTTTTGGCCTCTTTATCGTCTTGTCATGCATGCTTCTTTTGAGTCCTAGTTGATTCTTATTTGAATAGTTTTTCAATGAAGCTACATATTCTGTTCAACATCAAAAGCTTAACTTTTTAATCTGAAGTATGATCATAGTGCTGAGACTATTGGGCAGATGGTGTTTGCAGTCTCAATTTTCCTTGTGGTTTTGAGAATCTCTTGATGGTAGGGATGACAATGGGGCGGGGCGGTTGCGGGGAAAACCCGCAAAGACTTCCACCTGCCCCACCCCACATAACATAATTTTCTCTTTTCAACCCGCCCCGTCCCGCTTAAACCCGCCTTGCCCTGCCCCACAAACTTTGTTATTGTTTTCTTTATAAAATAAAACTTTTTTGAATGACTTTGATAGCTTATTTTATCATAAAAACATCAGTGATGCAATAGCTATGAAACATTACATCAAAAGACAAGTGTTTGACAGTTTAGAAAAACTATTTGAATATATAGAAAAAGTGACGAACGACAGAAGAATTAGAAGAGAACTGATTACTATAACACAATTTCAAAAGAAAGTGATTCCAAGAATAGCTGAAAAATGGATTCTCAATTAACATAGCACAATTACAAAAGAAAAATAAATTATTGATTCTTTAAAATTAAAAATAATTAAATAAGTCAAGGGATTAAGCTAATAAAAGCAAATAAAAATGTTAATCTGGCAAGTATTTGATAGTTGGTTTTCTTGCCTAAAGCCTGTCAGTAGAAATTGTTTTAGCGATTTAGCATTGGGATTATCTCAAACCTGCAACCCGCCCCCAACCACATTATTTTTATTAAAAAGAAATTAAACCCGCCCCGCCCCACAAAGGTTGTAACCCGCTCCACCCCGCCCTATTGCCATCCCTAATTGATCAATTAGAAATGACAATAGGGCGGGGCGGAGCGGGTTGCAACCTTTGTGGGGCGGGGCAGGTTATAGCTTTTTCGGGGCAGGGCGGGGAGGGGTGCGGGTTTGAGATAAACCCAATGTGAAATCGTTAAACAATTTCTTCCGTTAGGCTTTAGGCAAGAAAACCAGCAATCAAAGACTTGCCAGATTAACATTTTTAGTTACTTTTATTAGCTTATTCCCTTGACTTATTTAGTTATTTTTAAATTTTGAAGAATCAATAATTTATTTTTCTTTTGTAACCGTGTTATGTTAATTGAGAATCCATTTTT
>JAJONR010008590.1:0-12694 GCA_029582245.1 Solanum etuberosum | reverse complement strand
GGGTTTCGGAGTTTGAATCCTTAACCCGAACAAGATGATAGATATACCCTTCGGAAACCATTTTTCTGGCCTTAAGGTAAGAGATAAATCGACCCATAGACACTGAGTTACTACCCTTCCATTCTTAAACTGGCTCGTTTGGAAACTGAAATCGAACGATCCTAGTTCTACAATCGACTGAGGCATAACAAGAATGTAACCAATCCATGCCTAAAATGATATTGAAATCTACTATTTCTAACTCTACAAGATCTGTTGAGGTGACCTTCTGAGAAACTGTGACGGGGCAATTTTTGTATACCCATCTAGCTATAACTGGGTCACCAACTGGAGTAGAGATTGAGAAGGGTTTTGAGAGAGTTTCTGGACTGACATCGAAGTTGACTGCTATATATGGAGTTACAAAAGACAATGTAGCCCCTGGATCTAACAATGCATAAACATCTAAATGAAAGACTCGTAACGTACCAGTGACCACATCGGGAGAATCTTCCAGATCCTGGTGAGCCTGAAGAGCATACAACTTGTTATGGCATTGACCGCCACTTGTGCCAGATGAAGCACCCTGCTGAGTTAGGTGACCTGCTGGAGCTGTAGACTGAGCCCTATTGTTGTTACCTCCTTGCCCCTGCCTGGCAGAATGGCAATCCTTCAACCTATGGCCAGACTGACTAGGAAAGCTCCAGTAAAACAATCACATGTCACAAGAGCTGCATCTATTACCCTGTTATCTTTCCACTGAGTGAACCAGACTTGAGCCACATCCTTAAGTTGGTAGAATGCTAACTCAACACTCTCAGTTCCAGTTACTTGCATTACCCCAAGGATTTTTTTTAACCTCATCAATGAAGTTATGTGGGTCCTCACCAACCTTCGACCCTAGATACTCAGGTGGATTCATCCAAACAAAGTCTCAAACCCTAGCTGCAGTTGATCCACCATTTGTGTTAGCAGGAACTGGGACCTGCTGATTATTCTGATTAGCCACACTCTGAGCAAAGAGCTGGATCGCATTCTAAAATTCTACATTCGTAACCTCATGGTTCGGGACTGGAGGAACTGTGTTAGCATTACGTGCATTAGCTCTACGAGGAGGCATGATCTGAAACGCATAACGAAGAATTAGAAGGTAGAATTTAGATCATACCCACGCATGATAAGAACACAAAGAAAGTGAAGTTTTTCTTAAAATACTTTGTATCCTCCCTCTCATAGATGCGGTGCACTTCACACCCATGAAAGAGACTCTACTTAGTACGGCTTTCAGACATCCTAGGACTCTTGAACCTAAGGCTATGATACCAAGTTTGTCACGCCCCGAGGCTACTCCCTTGACGTAACACGGGACCTAGGATCACGAGTGACCCCAAGCTAACCCTATGTCTGGCGTATATCAAGCATACTAAGAATAACTGAATAAAAAATGTACTATGCGGAAGCTAAAACAATAGATAACTGGAAAATGGGGAAAACTCAACTAGTCTGAATGTATAAACCATACTAAGAGTTTAACAATAACCATGCTAAGCTTTGGTGGAAGTTTAGGACACAGAACACTGTATGGTCTAACTTCATGTGGAACAAGTATCGTAAAAAGCAAATACCTTCACTTGTTCAATGGAAGGGAGGATCTCAGTTATGGAAGAACATGTTACAGAATAGGGAAGTTATTGAAAAATTCCTCTGGTGGGAACCTAAAGGAGGTGCTTCTTCAGTTTGGTATGATAATTGGACTCAAACTGGTCCATTCTATAATAACCAAACAGAAGTACAATCTTGTCATTCATTGATGGATATTGAAGTATTTATGCAGGAATCAGGTTGGAACTATGAGGAAATGCAACATCATCTACCTATTAATGTTATTGATCATGTAAAACAACATTTGCATCATGTGAGGCAATCTGAAGAGGGAGATAGACCTTGGTGGATCAAAACGAGTTCTGGCAAGTTTACAGTTAAAAGTGCATTGGATGTGTTGAGAAGAAGAGAAGAAATTAATCGTATTATTCAAAAAAATTGGATGCAAGAGATCCCATTTAAAATCTCTTTTTTTGTATGGAAGGTCTGGACAAATCGAGTACCAGTAGCTGCTGTTTTAGCTCATTGGAATCCCAACTTGTCACAGTTGTTGTACTGTACGACAAATGGAAACCATGGAACATCTATTTTAAAGGGTGAGGTTGCAGTCTCTGTATGAAATTATTTTTCTAAAGCTGCAGGTATATTAGGGCCATGGATACAACTTAAGCAATCTATGATAAAATGGTGGGAAGCTAAGATGAATTCTAGACAAAAGCTAATTCCAAGCAATTCTTATACTTATTTTGTGGTTCCTATGGAAGAGGAGAAATACAGTAGTCCATGGAGGCTCTTATACTACAGGAAAGGTGATCTGGGATATCAATATGGTGCGAAAAATTGTCAGGAAGAAATTTGGGTATGATCAAATCCCAACAACTTGGCCTCAAGTTGTTGCTTTGATTGATGGATTCACACCTAAATTTAAAGTTGAATGGATCAGATGGTATCCTTCTCCTAGTGGGTGGTGGAAATTCAACACTGATGGGGCATCCAGAGGTAATCCAGCCCCAAGTTTTGTTGCCTTTTGTGTAAGAAACCATGAAGGAGATTTACTATGCGCAAAAGGATTTACAATTCCTGACTCGTATAGTTTGGTGGCTGAGGTGATTTCTATAAGGACAGGATTGCATTTTTGTCTGGAAAATCACAATCAAAACATAATTGTTGAATCAGATTCTCTGGCTATAGTGAATATTATCAATGGTGTCTGGGAAATTCTGTGGAGGGTGACATTGGAGGTCAACTCCATTAGGAAGATGATGCACTCTTGGTCAGTAAGAGTACAACACTCCTTAAAGGAGGGATATACTCTTGCTGACTTTTTAGCTAATATGGTTTTTCATTTTGCAGGTAATTTTGATTTTCAAACATTTTAGGAGCTACCAAGCAATGGCAAGAAGATACTTAATTTGGACAAACAGAGTGTCCCACAAATGAGAATAAGACAGTGTTATTAAGGTCAATGTGAAAATGTTGTAATTATCAAATCACAGATTTGTACTGATCTCGAATAGAGGATACATGTAATGAAAATAAAATGTTGTCTGAACTAAGTCCTGTTGGTTATACATATCATGCACCTGGTGAGAGATTTAGGTGTCACAAATGATATAAAACCAGATCACATTAATCTTAGTAGTTTAGTATCATCTACAAAGTCTGCAACACTTCAAGCACAAGAGAGTAGATATGATTTATATTAGAGAAGGGTTGTAAAATTTACCCGAGATTGTCAAGTGATGAAGGCCCAGTTCAGAATAACAAAGTTGTACATTAGCGCTTAAGTATAGCTACATGTTACATCAAACAACAACAATTAATTGTTTTTATAAGATTAAGGTAACAGTGGTGGTATTAATCTCATTTGGGGTTCAACCCACTGAAATCTAGATCTAAGAAAGTCAGTTGACCTACGTGTGTGAGATGAGGAAGGTGATGTATAGTTGATTAACAGATGAACAAGACAGAATGTCCAGATCAATAACAAAGAGAAAGATGATTTGATTTAATCACGCACCTGAGCTGATTATTGAAGATTATTGGTGTTGAGCCGACTATCTAAGTTTAATCGGTGGTGAGTTGAATTGTTGAGCTGAATCAGTCACGTAAGGATCACAGCAAGAAAAAGAAGATAGCGCCTTAATGGTCGGCCATGGCAAGATGTTGAAGAAGCTTCTGGGTTTATGTGCTCAAATGTTAATTTCACTTTCTTTTTCTTTCTTTTTTTAGATTGTTTCTATTGTTTTGTTTTATGTTTTCCCTGCTGACTCTTTGTTTTCTTTCCAGCTGGGTCGTTTTTGGACTTGCTATCTTGCATTTATTTTGATTTTTAATATAATAGGCCATATGGCCATTTGAGTTAAAATAAGAGTTTAACAATAACTGAAAGATAAACTCATCAACCCAAGCTGATTTTCTTACTATGTCTGAAAAGCCTCTAACTGAGTTGAGTTGATGGGACATGCTCCCCAGCTAACTCTAACAAAAACTGAAATACTGAATGTAAAGACTAAAATGAAAGCATGTCTATTGTCCTCGAAATATGAGGACTCACCACTGAAGTTGTTGAGTGCGGACCGAGAATCGATCTAAACGCGATCTGGATGCTGAGTACCTGAACCTACATCATGAAAGGATGTAGCGCAGAGTATGCGTCAGCACTTTCAATGTACTGAGCATGCAGGATAAAGATATTAAGCTGAACAAACATATATAAGTTGAACAAGGCATAACTGAGCAATACTGTAAACTGAGCAAGAATATACATACTGAAAACATAACTGAAAAGATGAACTGAATGCAATGACTAAGTACTAATCATGAACAAGACATGCTAAACTGAATACTGAAGTATATACTGAAAACCTGGTCAAATGCACTAAGAGTCTGACTGTGGGAGCTACTATTAACCGACATAAAACCACGTGAGATAAACGTGGAGTCTGATGTATACGCCCCATCGAGAGGACCCAATATACCTTGCCAGGGTTATAAAGGCATGACTAACATGCTCACTAAATTTGATTCCCAACAAAGGGGACTTATACTCCTACGGGGGCACGTAGTTCTGGTACTATGAGGGTACGCTGAACCCTAGTCCAACTCGGTGCTAAGTCTACTCCCAACTGAATATATGTATGACTGAAATGTAATTGAAATACTGAGTAGCTCAAAATACTGACATGCTAACTGAAAATGGAATTATATACTCATAATGTAACATTCGATATCTTGAGCATGATTATTTGTTTATCTGACCTAGCAAGTGTAATTCATGAACTAAGAGAATTTACACAACTAGGGTTCTGATTTTCATACAAGGAACTAAACAAACTTTCCAAGAAAATGCTATTTCGATTTAGGATACTACAACAGCTAAATCACAATAAATATCCAAGGTTTTAGAAACCCTAAGTCTAAACAAGATATAGAAAATCAAGGAACTGACTGAATTCTAGGGACCTAGTGGATGAAAGGAACCCACTAGTGAAATCCCACATACCTGGTGACGAAAACTACGGAGAAATCTTGTGTTTTTGGGGGTAGAACTTGAAGAAAACCTTCTGCGTGTTCTTGAGAAGGCTGGTCGACTTTCCTCTTCTTTTTGCTCTAATTTCGATGAATTTTGGAGAATAGAGGTTTTGGGTAGGTTCTGACTAGATTACTAGGCTTAAACTGAGTAAAACGACGTAGTTTAGGTATTAAACGACGTAGTTTAAATGCCCAATGCATAGGAGAAAAGACCAAAACGACTCTGACTTAAAAGTTGATGAGGCCATTGACGGACCCAAACCGACAGACTGTCGACTGAACCGCAGTCTGTCCTGCTAGGGCGTCGTTTGGCGTCTGGGGCTAGATTTAAGGGTCACGATCCACGGACCGTGGACCCACCTACGGTCTGTAGGTCCTGCCGTGGGTCGTGATTTTCTGGGGAATTCTGGGTGGCCAACCTAAGGACCCTACCTAGTATCCATGGTCCCATCCACGGGCCGTGGTTTGGCCTCTGTCGGTGGCACCTACAACTTCTGAAAATCTGCTATTTGGTCTTTCTTGAATCTGGGGTATTACATTATCTCCCCCTTGGGAACATTCGTCCTCGAATGAAGTCTAAACTAGCTGAGTATGGAGGGAAGGAGTTGCAATCCCTACCACTAAGTACTAGAAACTGATATCTAACTAAACTGAGTCCCAAGAACATGCAAATATGCTGAAATGCAAGAACAACTGAAGGAACAAGATACTAAGACTGAATTTTACGCAAGAGTAACTGAAAGATTGGAGAGGAACTATTACCTCAAGATGAAAAGGAATCGGAAGGAAAGAGGTACAGATACTTGGCCTTCATGGCTGCTTCTGCTTCCCAAGTAGCTCCCTCTACGGACTGACTCCTCCACAAAACCTTCACTGAAACGACTTCTTTATTTCTCAACCTATGAACCTGACGGTCAAGAATCTCTACAGGCATCTCTTCATAAGTGAGACTATCCTTCACAGCTACACTTTCTAATGGTACTATCGATGCCGGATCACTCACACACTTCTTCAACAAGGAAATGTGAAAGACTGAATGAACCGCTGCTAGTTTTGTTGGCAACTCTAACTCATATGCCACATTACCAACCTTTTTTAGGATTCTGTAAGGACCTACATATCTAGGACTGAGCTTTCCTTTCTTGCCAAACCTCATCACCCCCTTCATAGGTGACACATTTAAGAAGACCCAATCATCGATTTCAAACTCTAAGTCCCTTCTCCTCACATCTGCATAGGACTTCTGATGACTCTGAGCTGTCTTTAGTCTATCCCTGATGAGCTGAAATTTTTCCATAGCTTCATGAACCGAATTCGGCCCAATCAATGTTGCTTCACCTACTTCAAACCAACCAATCGGGGACCTGCATCTACGCCCATATAGTGCCTCATACGGGGCCATCTGAATACTGGAATGGAAGCTATTATTATAGGCAAACCCTATGAGAAGTAGGTGATCATCCCAACTACCCTTGAAATTGATCACGCAAGCTCTCAACATATCCTCTAAGGTCTGAATGGTACGCTCTGCCTGACCATCTGTTTGTGGATGAAATGTTGTACCGAGATTTACCTGGGTACCAAGACCTTTCTGAAATGATTTCCAGAAATGAGAGGTAGACTGAGGACCTTTATTTGAGATGATAAACAAGGGAACCCCATGCAACCTGACTATCTCATGGATGTAGAGTTTGGCGTAGTCCTCCGCTGAATCTGTAGTCTTGACAGCCAGGAAGTGAGCGGACTTAGTAACTTTGTCCACTATCACCCAAATGGAGTCATGTTGTCTGCGAGTACGAGGTATTCCCGTAATAAAGTCCATGTTAATCACTTCCCACTTCCATGTAGGAATGTTAATCTCTTGAGTCATACCTCCTGGTTTCTGATGTTCTACCTTAACCTGTTGACAATTAGGACACTTAGCCACAAAATCTGCTATGTCCCTCTTCATGTCGTTCCACCAAAAGACTTCGCGTAGATCACGGTACATCTTAGTGGCACCTGGATGAATGGAATACCTGAAGTTATGAGCTTATGTAAGGATCTGTTTCCTCAACTCACCCACATTAGGAACACATAAGCGACCCTGATAACGAAGTACACCATCTCCCCCTTGGGAGAAACCTCAACTTTATGTTGATGAACTACACCTTTCAACGGAAGTAATATAGGATCACTATCATGTTTTTCCTTATTCTTCGCTACCAATGAAGATTCTGATCCATTCTGTACTATCACCTCACTATTTGATGTGTCCGTAAGGCAAAATCCTAAGCGAGCAAGCCGGTGGACATCTTTGGCTAGCTCTTTCCTTTCTTTCTCAACATGTGCTACACTACCCATGGACAACCTGCTGAGAGCATCAGCTACTACATTGGCCTTACTAGGATGGTAAAGCACATTCATGTCATAGTCTTTGAGGAATTCAAGTCATCTCCTCTGACGAAGATTCAACTCTTTCTGGGTGAACACATACTTGAGGCTCTTATGATCTGTGAATACATCAACATGAACACCATACAAGTAGTGTCTCCAAATCTTTAGGGCAAATACTACGGCTGTAAGCTCGAGGTCATAATTCGGGTAGTTCTTCTCATGAACCTTAAGCTGTCTAGAAGCATAAGCTATGACATTACCTCGCTGCATCAATACACAACCTAGGCCGACCCTGGATGCATCACAATAAATTACATAACCGTCTGAACCATCTGGTAGAGTCAAGACTGGAGTTGTAGTCAACCTAGTCTTCAGTTCTGAGATGTTTTTCTCACACTCATCTGACCACTGAAATTTAACCTTTTTTCTGAGTCAACTTAGTCAGCGGGGAAGCTATGGATGAAAATCCTTCAACGAATCTCCTGTAATAACCGGCCAAACCCAAGAAACTTCTGATATCTGTTGGAAAAGTGGGTCTGGGCCAGTGCTGTACTGCCTCACTTTTATGAGAATCCACTCGGATCCCTTCGCTGGATACCACATGACCAAGGAAAATGACAGATTGTAACCAAAATTCATATTTGTTGAACTTAGCGAATAGCTGGCGATCTTTGAGAGTTTGTAGAACAACTCTCAGATGAGTCGCATGCTCATCCTCACTCCGAGAATAAATGAGGATATCATCAATAAAGACGATGACGAACAAGTCCAAATACTGTTTGAACACCCTGTTCATTAAGTCCATGAAAGCTGCAGGAGCATTTATTAGTCCAAAAGACATAACTACAAATTCATAATGACCATACCGAGTTCTGAAAGCTGTCTTCGGAATGTCACTATCTCTGACTCTAAGCTGATGATAGCCGGATTTGAGGTCTATCTTAGAAAACCAACTAGCACCCTGAAGTTGGTCGGACAAGTCATCAATCCTGGGGATAGGATACTTATTCTTGATTGTGACTTTGTTCAACTGCCGATAGTCAATGCACATTCTGAGAAAACCATCTTTCTTTTTCACGAACAACACTGGAGCACCCCATGGAGAGATACTGGGTCTGAGGAAGCCCTTATCTAGAAGGTCTTTTAACTGTTCTTTCGATTCCTTAAGCTCGGCTGGATTCATTCTGTAAGGAGGAATTGAAATGGGCTGGGTATCTGGAAGGAGATCTATTCCGAAGTCAATTTTCCTTTCGGGGAACTCTGGGAAGATCTTCTAGAAACACTTTTAGAAACTCATTTACTACCGAGAGTGACTCAAGAGTTGGGGTTTCGGAGTTTGAATCCTTAACCCGAACAAGATGATAGATATACCCTTCGGAAACCATTTTTCTGGCCTTAAGGTAAGAGATAAATCGACCCATAGACACTGAGTTACTACCCTTCCATTCTTAAACTGGCTCGTTTGGAAACTGAAATCGAACGATCCTAGTTCTACAATCGACTGAGGCATAACAAGAATGTAACCAATCCATGCCTAAAATGATATTGAAATCTACTATTTCTAACTCTACAAGATCTGTTGAGGTGACCTTCTGAGAAACTGTGACGGGGCAATTTTTGTATACCCATCTAGCTATAACTGGGTCACCAACTGGAGTAGAGATTGAGAAGGGTTTTGAGAGAGTTTCTGGACTGACATCGAAGTTGACTGCTATATATGGAGTTACAAAAGACAATGTAGCCCCTGGATCTAACAATGCATAAACATCTAAATGAAAGACTCGTAACGTACCAGTGACCACATCGGGAGAATCTTCCAGATCCTGGTGAGCCTGAAGAGCATACAACTTGTTATGGCATTGACCGCCACTTGTGCCAGATGAAGCACCCTGCTGAGTTAGGTGACCTGCTGGAGCTGTAGACTGAGCCCTATTGTTGTTACCTCCTTGCCCCTGCCTGGCAGAATGGCAATCCTTCAACCTATGGCCAGACTGACTAGGAAAGCTCCAGTAAAACAATCACATGTCACAAGAGCTGCATCTATTACCCTGTTATCTTTCCACTGAGTGAACCAGACTTGAGCCACATCCTTAAGTTGGTAGAATGCTAACTCAACACTCTCAGTTCCAGTTACTTGCATTACCCCAAGGATTTTTTTTAACCTCATCAATGAAGTTATGTGGGTCCTCACCAACCTTCGACCCTAGATACTCAGGTGGATTCATCCAAACAAAGTCTCAAACCCTAGCTGCAGTTGATCCACCATTTGTGTTAGCAGGAACTGGGACCTGCTGATTATTCTGATTAGCCACACTCTGAGCAAAGAGCTGGATCGCATTCTAAAATTCTACATTCGTAACCTCATGGTTCGGGACTGGAGGAACTGTGTTAGCATTACGTGCATTAGCTCTACGAGGAGGCATGATCTGAAACGCATAACGAAGAATTAGAAGGTAGAATTTAGATCATACCCACGCATGATAAGAACACAAAGAAAGTGAAGTTTTTCTTAAAATACTTTGTATCCTCCCTCTCATAGATGCGGTGCACTTCACACCCATGAAAGAGACTCTACTTAGTACGGCTTTCAGACATCCTAGGACTCTTGAACCTAAGGCTATGATACCAAGTTTGTCACGCCCCGAGGCTACTCCCTTGACGTAACACGGGACCTAGGATCACGAGTGACCCCAAGCTAACCCTATGTCTGGCGTATATCAAGCATACTAAGAATAACTGAATAAAAAATGTACTATGCGGAAGCTAAAACAATAGATAACTGGAAAATGGGGAAAACTCAACTAGTCTGAATGTATAAACCATACTAAGAGTTTAACAATAACCATGCTAAGCTTTGGTGGAAGTTTAGGACACAGAACACTGTATGGTCTAACTTCATGTGGAACAAGTATCGTAAAAAGCAAATACCTTCACTTGTTCAATGGAAGGGAGGATCTCAGTTATGGAAGAACATGTTACAGAATAGGGAAGTTATTGAAAAATTCCTCTGGTGGGAACCTAAAGGAGGTGCTTCTTCAGTTTGGTATGATAATTGGACTCAAACTGGTCCATTCTATAATAACCAAACAGAAGTACAATCTTGTCATTCATTGATGGATATTGAAGTATTTATGCAGGAATCAGGTTGGAACTATGAGGAAATGCAACATCATCTACCTATTAATGTTATTGATCATGTAAAACAACATTTGCATCATGTGAGGCAATCTGAAGAGGGAGATAGACCTTGGTGGATCAAAACGAGTTCTGGCAAGTTTACAGTTAAAAGTGCATTGGATGTGTTGAGAAGAAGAGAAGAAATTAATCGTATTATTCAAAAAAATTGGATGCAAGAGATCCCATTTAAAATCTCTTTTTTTGTATGGAAGGTCTGGACAAATCGAGTACCAGTAGCTGCTGTTTTAGCTCATTGGAATCCCAACTTGTCACAGTTGTTGTACTGTACGACAAATGGAAACCATGGAACATCTATTTTAAAGGGTGAGGTTGCAGTCTCTGTATGAAATTATTTTTCTAAAGCTGCAGGTATATTAGGGCCATGGATACAACTTAAGCAATCTATGATAAAATGGTGGGAAGCTAAGATGAATTCTAGACAAAAGCTAATTCCAAGCAATTCTTATACTTATTTTGTGGTTCCTATGGAAGAGGAGAAATACAGTAGTCCATGGAGGCTCTTATACTACAGGAAAGGTGATCTGGGATATCAATATGGTGCGAAAAATTGTCAGGAAGAAATTTGGGTATGATCAAATCCCAACAACTTGGCCTCAAGTTGTTGCTTTGATTGATGGATTCACACCTAAATTTAAAGTTGAATGGATCAGATGGTATCCTTCTCCTAGTGGGTGGTGGAAATTCAACACTGATGGGGCATCCAGAGGTAATCCAGCCCCAAGTTTTGTTGCCTTTTGTGTAAGAAACCATGAAGGAGATTTACTATGCGCAAAAGGATTTACAATTCCTGACTCGTATAGTTTGGTGGCTGAGGTGATTTCTATAAGGACAGGATTGCATTTTTGTCTGGAAAATCACAATCAAAACATAATTGTTGAATCAGATTCTCTGGCTATAGTGAATATTATCAATGGTGTCTGGGAAATTCTGTGGAGGGTGACATTGGAGGTCAACTCCATTAGGAAGATGATGCACTCTTGGTCAGTAAGAGTACAACACTCCTTAAAGGAGGGATATACTCTTGCTGACTTTTTAGCTAATATGGTTTTTCATTTTGCAGGTAATTTTGATTTTCAAACATTTTAGGAGCTACCAAGCAATGGCAAGAAGATACTTAATTTGGACAAACAGAGTGTCCCACAAATGAGAATAAGACAGTGTTATTAAGGTCAATGTGAAAATGTTGTAATTATCAAATCACAGATTTGTACTGATCTCGAATAGAGGATACATGTAATGAAAATAAAATGTTGTCTGAACTAAGTCCTGTTGGTTATACATATCATGCACCTGGTGAGAGATTTAGGTGTCACAAATGATATAAAACCAGATCACATTAATCTTAGTAGTTTAGTATCATCTACAAAGTCTGCAACACTTCAAGCACAAGAGAGTAGATATGATTTATATTAGAGAAGGGTTGTAAAATTTACCCGAGATTGTCAAGTGATGAAGGCCCAGTTCAGAATAACAAAGTTGTACATTAGCGCTTAAGTATAGCTACATGTTACATCAAACAACAACAATTAATTGTTTTTATAAGATTAAGGTAACAGTGGTGGTATTAATCTCATTTGGGGTTCAACCCACTGAAATCTAGATCTAAGAAAGTCAGTTGACCTACGTGTGTGAGATGAGGAAGGTGATGTATAGTTGATTAACAGATGAACAAGACAGAATGTCCAGATCAATAACAAAGAGAAAGATGATTTGATTTAATCACGCACCTGAGCTGATTATTGAAGATTATTGGTGTTGAGCCGACTATCTAAGTTTAATCGGTGGTGAGTTGAATTGTTGAGCTGAATCAGTCACGTAAGGATCACAGCAAGAAAAAGAAGATAGCGCCTTAATGGTCGGCCATGGCAAGATGTTGAAGAAGCTTCTGGGTTTATGTGCTCAAATGTTAATTTCACTTTCTTTTTCTTTCTTTTTTTAGATTGTTTCTATTGTTTTGTTTTATGTTTTCCCTGCTGACTCTTTGTTTTCTTTCCAGCTGGGTCGT
>JAJONR010008589.1:0-23430 GCA_029582245.1 Solanum etuberosum | reverse complement strand
AAAATTGATCAAATTTATTTCTTTATTGAATTCTCTATTCCCTGGATTCATAAATGGACACCGGAACTAGGATTCACAGATGAGCAAATTCCTTGTCTATATCGGACCTTTTATAATAATTTTTGGGACAAATTAATGAAGACTGATCCCAACACCAAGTCATTATACGGACAAGAACTTCTCGATTCTATCAAAGAGAAGATTACAGAATATTTGGCCACTCCTCAAAAGAGCGTTATAATTGATAACTCCGTCAAGCATATTGCAAGACGTATCTCAATTGAAAAAGGTGATAAAACAGATATGATAAATAAATATTTAGAAGAAGTAAAAAGAAATTTACTTCAGTCTCTGGATCAGTTTGATAAATCAGACACTTCAATGAGAAGTGAATCAAGTACCAATGATATTGGTGAAGAAGATGCTCAGTTATTACAGTCAGAAAGGATGTTATCTGATACGGAGATTAAACAGGCGGAAGAATTGGTCCGTCGACTAAAGAAAAAAGATAAATGAAGGGGCCCCGATAAAAGTATAGCCGCCAGGACCCACAAGAACAGTAGATACACTGTCAACACAGTAGATACACTGTGCAAGAGACCCATATGGGACCCAATTTTACTATACAAAGATTCTTTTTCTTTTCTATAAATAGGCTAGCTTCTTTCAGTTAGAGGCAGAAGCTTTTTAGTTTATTTTCCTCTCTTTTGTAAATCCTTGGTAATTACTCTCAAGCAATAAACGTTCACCGTTTGCGACTGTTCCAGCTCCGGGAACCTAAAGGTACTTATTTTCTTGTTTTGTATTTAATTAGTATTTTACTTCTTACCCAGTCGTGACTATGTCCGGCTAGAAGATTCATGTCTATGTTGAATAACTAAGCTTCACTTATTATCCATGAAAGATCTAGACTCAAGTAAAATATAAAGGAATTTCTCTATGATTTCTTGACTTGGTTTCAAGATGGCGGTACAGTCGAACTAGTACTACTTTGATTGGCTTTGCCTTAGTGGCTACGACTAGCAAGCTGTGACTTCAAAGCCCGTTAAAGAGGAGAAAAAGGGCGCAATCTTTCACAGTTAGAACCGCTAGACACATGGGCTCAATCTAAGTATGTATTAGGTTCTTGACAGGCCCCTTGCTTGAGTAAAAGGCTTTGCCTTCCATACAGTCATTATAATCGTATGAAATTCTTGTATATTTCAGTTCTTACTCTTACTGGTCGTGCGGACTACCGCCAACCTGAAAGATTAAGTGTATCAGATGAACAAGATCTAGATAGTCGTGCGGACTACCGCTAGCTGACCAGATCCTGTTTATATGGTATTATTATTATTATTATTATTAATAATAATAATAATAATAATAATAATAATAATAATAATAAAACTATTAAAAAATTTATTCTACTTTTATTTTTTATAAAATATCATTGGCTTACACACCTAATAAGTATTTTTTACTTTTCCTTTTGTCTAGGAAATAAAACAACTGCGACTCAATTTACATAATACAGTTTAACTTAACATAAAATTAAAATAAATAAAATTTAAAAATAATTATTTTTGATCAGGCAACCAAAAAAAAAAAGTAGAGCTGCTGGTCAGTTCTAATTATTTCATGGTCAATATAAGATAAGAAGGCCAAAATCCATTTTCCAATATTGTGTATCTATAAAAAAAAGCCACGTCTACAATATAGTGTCCCCTTAAGTTATAACGTGTTTACTGTTTAGCTCACAAAGTGCCACTACTTATAGAAGGCCAAATGGCTTCAATATAAACCATACTTTTTAATATTATCTCTCATTTTTTGTATGTATAGTAAAATTGAGAAGTTTTTTTTCTTTGTTAGTAATAATTAACTAAGACGCTTATTTTATTTTTTTCGATCGTTTTGGATTTTATGGAGGCTCAACAGTACCGTTCTAATGAAAAAGATGAAGATGACTTAGTGGTTGAGGGGAATAAAATTGGATTGAAAACAGCGTTAGAGGATGATCCAAATGCACCAAAAGAGGAGAAATCAGCTTCTAATTATCAAACCAAAGTGACTGATCCAACAGGCGTTAGTAAGTGACGGTCACTCAGTCTCAAATTTCGACAAAATTTCAGAAATAGCAAAAATAATAGACATGCTCTATAGCTATAGTTTTGATAATTGCGTTTCATAACTATATTCATGTTTGCTATGGAGGCTGCAATTTTTATATATTTTGTTGGCCCGTTCGTTTGCAAATTTACATACAGGTAAGTATATACAATTGAAGATTGCGGTTTGGATATTCTGCTGGTTCGTTTGTATATTTAGTTTGTGAATATACAAACATGGTAAGTATATACAAATTCTGTATTTATACATATATGAATTTTTCAGAACTTTGAAATATACACCAATATACAAACAGGATAATTTATTATGAATTTTTCATAATTGTATATAAATAGCTAGGGTAAGCATATACAACTTGGATTATTTTGCTATTTCGTTTGTATATTTAGTTTGTGAATATACAAACATGGTCATACAAATTATCTATTTATACATATAGAAATTTTTCAGAACTTTGAAATATACACCAATATACAAAGTACAAACAGAGTAATTTATTATGAATTTTTCATAATTGTATATAAATAGCTAGGGTAAGCATATACAACTTGGATATTTTGCTGGTTTGTTTGTATATTTAGTTTGTGAATATATAAACATGGTAAGTACATACAAATTATATATTTATACATATAAGAATTTTTAAGAACTTTGAAATACACACCAATATACAAAGTACAAACAGTATATTTTATTATGAATTTTTCATAATTATATATAAATAGCTAAGGTAAGCATATACAAATTCTGAATTTATACGATTAGAAATCGAATTATACAAATTTTAAATTTTATATAATTAAGAAATCAAATAGAAAAATTTCGTGAAACTGTAGCCACATATTAAAAATAATCGAAATTATAATAGACTATATTTTTTATTTGTCATTTCGAGTAAATTTTCAAATCATTTATTCCATTTATTCATGTAATCCGTGCATTTTGGCTTTTGATGTAACATGTAGTTTACTGTAGTTAGGAGAGCACATGTTATTGTTGTTGTTAGGGTTACTTGCATATATACTCCATATTACTTTACTATTAATTGTCATACTTTTTTATACTAAAAGTATCATTTTTCTTTTAATTTATTGCTTTGGTTACCTCGAGTCCTCCTATAGTTGTGTACACTCTATCTTTTCAGATTTGAGATTTCAGCTGGTGTACATCGTCGTCGTTACATAAATAATGTCCTTTAACTTGATTTCAGCTAGCATCTATGTTCCTCAATTTTAGGTGCCTATACAAATACGTATTTAAACTGCTATAAAATTGAATAAAATAGATATTTGTGTTCTACATGACTTATTATAAATATTTTTTACCTTCTAACTAATAGGCCGGTATAAACTGGGCCCGTGGCAGGTTCACAGCACTTCTAAACATGAATTTATAGAGTTTAACAATGTAAAGAAATTATCATGTCACATGTACATGTATAGCAGGTAATTGATCCACTTTATTATAAGATTACAAACCACAAGAAGGTTATCAATCCACTTTATTTTATTTTTTAAGATTATAAATCGGACATGTATTTTTTTCTTTTTTATTCTGACGATGTATATAACTAATTGAATTCTTTTGAAATTAATATTAATGTGCATGTATAACAGATAACGAGGAGGCAGGAACTACTCCGCTTGTAGAGTCATTCGAGAAAATGAGCGTAAAGGAAGAAACAAAGCCAGAGAAAAGAGTGTCAATGAAGAACTACTTGGCAGAGAAATTCAAGCCTCAAGATGAAGATAAGGCACTTTCTCAGGTGATTTCAGGTATGCACAAAAATGGATGAGTTAAATTTGTGCGGAGTAAAATGAATTGGGTTAACGAATGCAAGAATTACTTGGGTTAGATTGGATAGATAAAAAATGAGTTATAATTCAATTCGTCTATTTTTTGTCAAATTTTATTTTTATATAATTTTTTAAGCATCTTATTATTATTATTATTATTATTATTATTATTATTATTATTTCTATTAGGGCTACTAAGTTATTAAATAAAAAATTTATCTTTTACAAATATTTTGATAAAATTCTTATGGATCAATTTGGATTGTATATTAGTTTAATTTTTAATTTTTAATGAGAGCTTTAATTGGATGGGCCATTTGCACTTTTGTTATACTTTGTGCTGATCTTTTAATATTTGTCCCTATAGCAAGTAACTTTTTTTTCCGCTAAAGTATAAATTCATATTTTCGTATCATGCATGATAGTAATTGTTATGCCCAGTTTGACTTCAGTTTTCGAAGTACTTTTGCCCCGAAAAGCAAATATGTAAATCATTTTAAGGTGTGAAAAATTAAAGATTAGCTCATTTGAAGTGTAAAATGTGTAATTTTATGTAGTTGGACAGCTCGCTTAGGCATCTAATGGATGCCCCTTAAATGAGGTGTTAGGTCGTTTTTTCATGAATTAATTTTTTCACCTCTAATTTTAGGCAAACTTGCGGGACGGAAGGATAAAACCGATGGTACTGAACAGGTAAAGCCAACAGGAAAAGTGGAGAAACCGGAGGGAGTGGAGACTCAAAAAGGCTCTACCGATGAACAGAGGGCCGCGGCTCCTGCTGCGGCAACAACGCATGTTGAAGGTGCAGGAAAGAGTATGATAAATAGGCTTAAAGGTGTTGCTAGTTCATGGCTTCACAAAGCACCAGCAGCAGCACCACCAAAACAGACCCCTACTAGTACCACACATGGTACTTAATTAGTTTAGTTATAATAAATGCTTTACTTGTTGTATATGTTGGTTGTCTTGTGTTTATTTTGTTAGGTGTTTGGTTTGAGCTAAAAGTGTAACGAGTTGTGTAAATAGATTATGAAGGTTCACTTTGTTTTGAACTAAATGGTGTTTGTTTTGTGTTGTATACCTCTTTAATTTCTATGTTAAAACTTTTAGTTGAGTTACTTCATATTATGTATGGCTCTTAGTATATGAACTTGAGGGGTTATAGGTTTATTGTTCCCAACAATTTAAGAAATTATGGCAAATAATATGTGTCCTGAAACTATTGATGATATTAAAATCTTCTCATTATTTGTCCTGAAACTATTGATGATATTAAAATCTTCCTGAGAAATACGTAAAAGAATATTGAAAAGAAATGACAATTCTGCTAAGTTAAAAATGAAATTGATTGAAATAGATGATATAATTAATTATTGCGATCATTTCAAAAATAAATATTGAGATCAATGTGAGAAATTGAGTGATGTACTTTGGTGCTACGAAGTACATTTGTATAAATAAAAATAATTTTGTGTTATATATCCAAGTTGAGAAAAAAGAAGAAATTAATTATTTTGGTGATTCAAAGACAATTAAAGTTCTTGAAAAAGAAAAAAAAAATATTTTCAAACTCACATTTGATAAAATTTTAATATCGAGTAATGTATTGAATGTTTCTGATACTTGAATCAATTTGAGAAGTGGAGTGAGACCGCTTATATGAGACTTTGGTCTAGTCTCTAGAACTCTCATGAATACCAGGCACGCGCATGATCTATTGGCGCAAAATCGAGTGAAAACTGAGGTCAAAATGTGATTGATAAATCTCTGATTCACAATAAGAATTATTGGTTATAGAAATACTTATTTCACCAATAATTTTATAAATTAAGTTTTATCGATCTAAATTTGATTTATAGTTCAAAGGCACTATAAATTATTTTTGAAATATATGGGGGTTTGTAAGTAAATTATTTATTTCAAAAGAATAATTTTTAAAAGTGTGTTTTTAAAGTCTTCAAAGATGTATTAAAGCAGCTAAGAACATATTTGGTAGGCGGTATTTATTAGAATAGTTTATGAATTAAAATTTAGTCCATCTAATACATTGTTTGGTTACTTTATTTAACTTAATTAATGGATTAGTTATATATCATATGTGGTCTTATATTATTCCTAGAAAATGGAGAAATAACTAATTCAGGTTTAATAATCCTTGGATAAGATCCCTAAATGATTAAACTACCCCCTATTCATTTTCCTAAATTTCTTTTGTAATTTAATTTCCTTTTTATTTATATTGGAATGTTTATAAATGTTCTTTTTAATTCTCCAATATTTTAAGTGAAATTTGATGATTTCACTAAAAAAAGATCTCTATTTTTTTAATTTTTTTTTATTCAATGTAGTTCGTTGATTAACCACTTGAACTATTTTATTTTTAAAAAAAATAAGCTTTAGGTATTGAACAATTTAAGCAGTCTTAAATTTATGTTAAGCTTATGATATATTTGACCAACAAAAAATTAAAATAACAATTTTTTTATATATATGTATTTAACTTAACTAGTTAAATAAAATAGAAAATACTACAAAAAAAATATATTACGATTATCTACCTTGACCCAATCATATGAAATAAACAATCTCATAATAACACAAGGGTATAATAGGAAAGAATTTTTTTGTAGAGTCTTAAATCAAACGCAAATTTAAGTGAGAAGTAATGAACCAAACACTTGATAAAAATAATATCTATATTACTAATCTTTACATTATTAATCCTTACATTACTAATCAATGCGTTATCAATATTTGTATCAAACGATCCCTAAATCTTTTCTTGGAGAAGTGATAACTAAGAGCCCGTTTGAATTGGCTTAAAAAAAGTAACTTTTTAAAGTACTTAAAGTTATTTTAAAAATAAGCAATTATGTGTTTGGATTAAAGTGTTGCAGTTGAAAAAAAGTTGTTGATGTATTTGGCAAATAAGTGTTGTTAAACACTTTTTTTTTATCAAAATGTCTGAAATACCCTTAAAACTGTTAACATAATAAAAAGTTAGTTAATCTAAGGTTTTTATTTCTAAGAAAAATTAAAATAAAATTAATTTATATTTTAATTCAATTTCAATAACTTAATATTTAAGTTAATTTTAAATGTGCAACTTATTTTAAATTTCAAAAATATATAATTTGAATAGATCACGTGAAAGAATTTGGGAATTGTTTAAAAGAATTAAGGATAAAAAAGTAATATACTTGATCAAAGTAGAATGACTTTTAAGTTTTAAAAAAAAAGTAGGGATCACCCTACTTTTAACTTTTGACTTATTTTAAGTCACTTTTACTTATTTTAAGTAGTTCTTATAATTGTCAAATACTCTTATAAATCAAAAACTGACTTTTAAGTCAGTTTGATCAACTTAAAAGCCCATTCAAACGGACACTAAATCTTTTCTTGGAGAAGTGATAAATGAAAAGATGTGCTGGCTCTTTCTTGAAAGCTTGCTCCATGTGGCAAGTTAATGTTCAAGTGTCATAGACACTTGTCTTATGATGAGCTTCTCCTTGGCCTATACATTGGCTCCTTTCCTTTGTAAAATTGTATCAGAAAACTCAACTTTTTTCTTTCTAACTGGTCTCTAACTTACTCCCCCTTTCGTTCTGCCTTTCTCTTTTAGTTAATTCATGATTTTGGCTTTATAATTTTCTTTTTTATTAATAACTTATTGATGTTAATTAATTTGTTAGTTCATGTATCACTTATTTAATTAGAGAAGATTTGTTTAATTTTAAGGAAAAATTTTACACTATTGAAATAATTTTTTAGGATAGTGCCTAGCACAACTCAAGTATTAACTGTATATTACTTAAACTATTATCATAGTAATATTCATTGAAATATTATATTTCATTAGTAATTTTGTTAATTAAATTTTATCGATCTAAGTTTGATCTAAAAGATACCAAACCTATTACATTTAATTTGTCCATGCAAAACCAGTAAGTTATATTCTTCTTATGTATAAATTCTTTTGAAAGTGGGATTATATGAAAAATGATTTATTTCAAAAGAATTTATTATTGAAGTGTGTTTAAGAAGCCTTCAAAATGCGTTATTAAGAAGCTTTGATTGACAAGTGGAAAAATATGTGTCAAGTGCACGAGTGTCATATGTTTTCACCCTTTGTCTTCTACTATATACTTTTCTTCTTTGCTTCAGCAATAAATACAACAAAAATGGAAGTTAAAAGTAGCAAATGTTCATCTTTCTTTTTTCTTTTTTTCATTGTTTATTTTTATGATTTCTCTTTAATAACTTGTTGATGTTAATAAATTTGTTAATATCACAATAATAATAAAATTATTTATTCCGCAATAGTAGTATTGAAAATAAGATGAATAATATTACTATAATATGTTTTTAAGCAGCACATAATTGATACTTGAGTCGTGTTGGACACTGTCCCTAAGAAATTATTATTTACCTAGGATTAAACAAATATTTTCTAATTGAATAGAGAATATAAGAATCAACAAATCAGTTAACATCAACAAGTTATTAAAGGAGAAATCATAAAAATAAACAATAAAGAAAAGAGAGAAAAGGAACGAGCAGAAGTAGATAAAGAATGAACATTTGCTATTTTTAGCTTTTTTTTCTTTTTTTTGTGTATATAGTTGAAGCACAAAAGAAAAATATGTAGTAGAAGGCAAAAGGTAAAACATAACAAATGCTAGTACAAGCGTCATTAAACACTTGTTTATTTGACACATATTTTTTTACTTGTAGTAAAGCTTCTTAATAACACATTTTGAAGACTTCTTAAGCATATTTCAAAAATAATTCTTTCGAGACGAATCATTTTACTTACAATCTCCCACATATTTCAAAAGAAGTTATACATAAAAAAAAAACTTAGCTGGATTTGCATGGACAAAATCTAATAAATTTGATGTCTTTTGGATTATAAACCAAACTTAGATTGATAAAAGTTAACTTACAGAATTACTGATGAAATATAATATTTCTATGAACCAATAACTCTTTGTAAGATAGGAATTTTATCAATCACATTTTGACCTCAGTAATTTTATTGTTCAACACAATTTTGCACTAGTAGGGCTTGTGCATGCCTGATTATTCATAAAAGCTCTAGAGACTAGGCCAAAGTCTCATAGGAGCGGCCACATTCTACTTCTCATATAGGTGAATTCATGAAGTGTGTACTGTTTTAATTACACCAACTTTAATTAAGGACTATCAATTCATTAATAATAACTCTTCCCTCATAATTAGTACCAGTTCAAGCACTCTCAGTTAGTGCTCAGTGTCAATATTGACTTGTTATAATTACCCATATGAACTTCCTTCATTAAAATCTTCAATCACATAGGTTGGGTTACCATCTTTATTGACAATCATATAGGCCTTAAGCCCATCTCTTTTGAGGTTAGACGAATTAATTTTCTTCCCACGAATTTAGTTAGTGAATTGGTTGAATTCAATTCTGACTTCACATAATCAATTGCAATTACTCCATCTCTCTGCAGCTGCTTAACGACATCATGCCTCAATTTTATGTGTCTGCTCTTACAATTATAAATTTATTCTTTGCAATATCAATTGCAGCTTGACAATCAGAGTGTATATTTTCAGAGTGTATATATATATATATATATATGGGAGGCAATTCATCCTTTATTAAAGAAATATTTTCTAAGAAATTTTTTAGCCACTAAGCCTCAGAACCAATCAGCTCCAGAGTTACAAATTCTGACTCCATAGTCGATCTAGTAATGATCGTCTGTTTAGCTGACTTTCAGGATATTGCACCATCACTTAAGATAAACACATATCAATTAGTGAATTTCGTTTCATCTGAATCAGCGATCTAGGTTGCATCACAATACACTTGTAATGTAGAAGGAGATCCTCTATACATGATACTATAATTCATGGTTCCTTTCAAATATTTTATCAATCTAATTAATGCAGATCAATGCTCTTTATTGAAATTGTGAGTATATCTATCCCGTCTACACACATTATATGTTATTTAAGACCTTGTAAAATTTATTAAATGCATTAGACTCTCAATAATCTGAGCATATTTAGACTGAGCAACTGATCACCTTTATTCTTTTTCAATTGAGAATTAGCATTGTAAGGAGTGGCTACAGATGTCACCTCAGAACATTCAATTTTTTTAAGAAGTCTTTGCACATAATGTTCTTGTGACAACATTAAATCATCTTCACTACTTAAAACTTTAAATTTCAAAATCATATATACTTCACTCAGATTTTTCATATCATAATTAGTAGACAAAAATAATTTAGTACTTTTATTTAGTAAAATAGTAGTACTGAAAATAAGATGCATTTTATTACTATAATATATTTAAGTTGTACTCAATTAATACTTGAGTCGTGCTAGGCACTGTCTTAAGAAACTATTTCATCGGTGTAGAATGTTCCCCGGGGATTAAACAAGTCTTCTCTAATTGAATAGAGGATACATGAACCAACAAATTAATTAACATCAACAAGTTATTAAGGGAGAAATCATAAAAATAAACAACAAAGAAAAGAGAGAAAATGAACGAGTAGGATAAGTTATTCATGAATTGAATCAGTTCAAGTAATATCATTTTTTGTAGCATTTCTTTGCTACTATGTATGAAGCTAATATTGTTTTTGATTTACTATTTAGAAATCATTAACTAATCATACATATGAGACAATCTGTTTATAAAGAACTTAGTACATTACATATCTCCTTACACAGATGACATCTATTCATGGCTGTTTACTCATCCAAAATTCACTTTTAAAAGAAGTTGGATGGAAGGAACTTACCTAAGCATAACTCTCTTTTCTCAAAAATACAAATGCCAATGAAGGGATTTCCTTAGATAAGTGAAAACTTTCTAAAAGAACCTTTCATTTATCTATCAAGGCTTTTGTCCCTACTTAACTTGTGTGTTTATTGATCAAGTGTGTGATTGAGATTCAAATATTTGTTCGCGACTTTATAATGTCAAAGCTCGTTTCACTGGGATCCGTTGATTGCAATTCGACTTGAATCCCATCTAATTCTATCTTGAATCGATCCTTTGAGCTCGCGTACACCATCTTCATCCTCACTTCTGATGTATCAGGTGACCTTAAAATCCATGTCAAAATATATTAGAAAGGATTGAAGCTAAGGCAGATAATATACTGCTAAAAACAGGACAAAACAGAGTCAACATAGGTACGAAGCACAAAAGAGTTTAACCAATTTGTGAACCATTAAGCAGGCTAAAACTATGAATATTCCTAATAGAAATCAGCAATGTATAAAGAGATTATCTTGATAGTTTGAAAAGATCGGAAAGCTACATGTAAGGTGTAAGGGTACTCCTAATAGTGTAGGGCGCTAGTGAAATCAGACAATATCACACCATATTAAGAGTATTTTTGGACTGAATTAGCGTGACAAGGGATTAACATAGACGGACCTTGCATATTTGTTTATGTTCTATCTTAAGCTAAATCTTTTTTCCCCACCAATGTTGTCATTCTAGGGTCATCATATCTAGCAAGTAGCAACAAACAAGACTTAGAAGCAAATAAGGTTGCCAACTCCTATATTGCTCGAACTCTTTAAAATGTCACCAGATATGTGTCAGATCCTCAAAAAGTGGTGTATTTTTGGAGTATTCAATACAAACGACGATAATCTTGAATACTATGAACCTATAGTTCCTCTTTGCTTTTAATTCCAAGAACTTCAGCTTGCACTCATCTACCACAGCCATTCCAGATGCAGCATTAGCCTGCAACCCAACAAATATTATTTATAACATGAAGAAAGGTGGAACAAGAAGAGTGTTAAGAGTCGTTTGATTTGAGGTATAAGGTATAATAATTTCGGGATAAAATGTAGGATTATTTTATCCTACGTTTGGTTGAAGGTATTAGGTAGTCCTTAGATTATTTATCCCACCATTTTACCATAGTGATGGATAAGTTATCTCATCAGTAATTAGTTCTGAGATAAATGATCACTACGTGTAAAGAATTTATTGTCATTCAATTTTGGCTCTCTCTATTTTATACATCCAAATAGGGGTGGAGCTAGAGGGGTGAAAGCCGAAAGTGTTATATATATATATATTAGGTGATGAACGTCCTGGGGAAACTCTAGGTATTAGTAGGCGCCTAGGCGGAACCAAGAGTTCAAAAACTTTTTAAAAAAAAAACTCGCAGGGGAATTCAACAACTTATATATAAAAACCACATATTTTTATCCCTATTTACATAGTGAATATTTCAACGAATTGAACCCCTTTGGCATTACATAAGATTACTAACTTTTTAATTACAACATCAAACACCAGCTGGGGACATTTTAAATGAAATATCAACCAATTAACACTATCAAACATCCGCAAAGGTCAAAGGGGGCGGAGCGAGAGTATTAGTTACGCCTTCTAATGAACCGAGTAACTTTTGTTTAGTTAAATTCTTTGTTTATATTAGAAAATATATTAAATATATGTAATTGTTTAACCCAATAATTATAAGGAATATAGTTTCTGCGATAAGTTCAAAATTTATAAACTTCAAATTTCGACTCAACATGTGCCGGTAAAACCAAAAGAAGAATTGAAAACAATATGATATCTTGAATTCGTAGGACTTGGAGAACTTAGCAGCTTTTATAGAACTAGTCTTGGGAACGTGCGTTACACGTTTGTCCCCTAATTGACATTAGAAAAGTTAACATATATATATATATAAGTAAATATATCATAGTGGAACACACATAAATTCTTCGCTAAGTTCAAAGCTAAGTCCTTATGTAAGTTTGACAAAAGAATATAACTCTTCACAAAATATAGTATCAAAATCTTGTGTCAGGTGTTGGGAGGTTTGATATTTTGATTGTTTGATGAAAAATAAACCTTTATTATATTAGAGGAATTAACATATTTTAATTACCAAACATAAGTTTTAATAATCAAAAAAAGAAAATTGGTTATAAAAAATATACGTATAGAGAAAAATATTGCAAAAATGTCTAGTTGGTGTAACATATCTTTACTTTACATTATTTTTTTATTTTATTTTTACTTTTGCACTAATTTTTGCATCTCTATGTAATAGTTAAGTACATGAATTTTCTAAACATTTGAGACTACATATAAAAAGGAAAAAGTACAAACATGTTGTTTTAAAAAGATAAATGATTATCAAACAACGAAGAAGACATAACTATAAATGTTTATCAAAGACTTACTCTTTTATGGGTCTAGTTGTGAAAATATTATGCGGGATTTAACATGCTTGCCCTCAAAACAATTAATTATAAATATAAATTGGGATTAGCTTTATTATATTTATATGCTAAAGATAGCAAAAATGAAGAATACAAAAATATAGTAATCAATTACGAAGTTATATTTAAAAACTAAAAAAGATGGAGCTATGAAAAATAAAAATTCACTTACAACTTCATATTGGAGAATATTCATCTTGTAACTATGATAATTTACATATTTCTCAACAAAAAGAAGATGAATATGCATGAAATTTTAAAGAATACAAATATATGAATCAGTAAGAATTCTTACAATTACAAATTGGTAATGAAAATTTTATAAATGTTGTAGACTAACCTACTGTAGAATGCAAGATGATCACAAATTTGGATGAAAGAAGGGAATATATATAATGTTCTACGAGTGTCTTTGATAGACTCTTCATTACCCCACTTATCTTACAAATTAAAATTAAAGGTTATTAGATTCTTCATTACCTATATTTAGTACATGAATATATGATTACATTAAGATCTTGTTTGATGCATGAATTTAAATATAACTATTACTTAATATTTAATTAATTAAATAGATATTAATATTTAATTTATTTTAGGGGTAAGATAAAGACAAAATGGTAATCCAACTTTAAGGTTAGGAGCTTCCCACTTATAATAATATTCTAGTTTCCGAAAACTTGTGTTGCACGTTATATTCCGTGTTAATTAACATCAGAATATAAGCTATTTGACAACTCTCACTTCCAGATCACTAACAAATTAAATCTCGTGATTGTATAAAAAATCAGCTCATACATAGAAATAACCAAAATAAATATATGAACAGAACAACCAATGAAAAAATATTATAAGAAAAATACATATATACAGGTGAAAATGTATGGAAACATGCAACGTGTATTTACCTTCTATAAATAAAAGTGCCCAAATGTTACTGGAACCATGAAAATGGCTTCTTACTTTAGTCTTGTGCCAATAGGGGAGATGTGTTCCTTCTTTATATTATTACTAGAAGTTATCCGCGCTTCGCACGATCATAAAAAGCATAAATAATTTATTAAATACGACATAAATAAAAAAGGTATTTAATATATAATGATATTTGTATTTAATATATGTGAATCTAAGTCAAATTTTTTAAATATTTTTTCAAGAGTTTCTCCTTACATAAAAAAAAATATAATAAAATTATTACACCTTTTTATAAATGTGCAGAGGTACAAAATTCATAGCGAAAAAAACAAAAAGAAAATTACATGTGATTAGCAGTGAAAGAACACAATATTTATTGTTGTATAATGATTTAAAAATAAATAACATAAGTATGCTAGGAGTATTTTTTAAAGTAAAAAATAAACAACAATAGAAATTATAGAGTTACAACAATCAAAAAATCATATAAAAATTAAACTTAAGAGGTACGTACCACAGAGATACATAAGAAGAGAAAAAACAAAGAAAGAAATAATACAATACACATATCATTACGATTTTAATCATTAAAAAATAGAAGGAAAAACGAAATCAATACATAATGTTTAAGCTTTTGTTGATATCAACTTCACAAGCCTATCACTATTTGAGAGTTTCTTCTTCTTTTTCGAGTCAAACATAAGCATGAGTATGATACTTTAGTGAAAATGAAGGGAAACTTTGGATATAAATTTATATTGATAAATACTTAACTTTTACATTTAATATTTAAGGGTTATGAATATGAAAAGGTAAAAAATATAAGAGTTATAAATATTATTATGAGTAAAAATTAAATAAATGAATTACGAAGGTAAAAATAATAAAACAAATGTGGTGGAAAAGGATATATAAAAAAGACATTAATATAAGTCTTCGAATGATATTGATTGCTACACTACGTGGGCTTAAGAAAAGAGATAATAGTATAAATGGATCAAATAATTTATATTTTTTATTACTTAATTGATATATTCATGAAGAACACAATAAATTATCATAAATTTATACATTTAAATTTGGGGGTTACGAAGAGTTATAGAGATTATGAAAATATAACTTATGAAGATAAAAACTTTTAATATATATAAAAATGTAAAATATAATGAAAAAGGAGATATTTCTTAGTTTAAGAAAGGAAAATTAATAAAATTAAATTTAGAGAATGAAAAATTTAAATTTCTATTTAAGTTTGTAAGATCAGTTTCTCCCTTTATTTATTTAATAGGAGAAAATGAAAAGATAAAAGTTTTTAAATTTATTATAAAGATTTATGAGCAATCAAGAATGATCAAAAAGATTATCATTTATTTTTGCTACATGAGCTATATTTCCACGTAGGAAGCATTTATTGATTTATTTTTAAGTTAATTATTATGTAGAGAAATGTCAAAAAAAGGAGAATTTTTTAAAAATAACTTCGCATCTTACCATGCTTTCTCTTGTTCTTTTTAGTGAAACAACACCGATTTTGTATCCTTCTTAGTTTTTGTGAAAAATTTAAAATATTAAACAACAACAACAACAACAATAATAATAACAAAGTTAATTGAGTAAAATTGGCTAATTGAGCTTTCTACTATGCTGGTTAGTAGAGTTCCATATTTTTATTGTATGTTGAATAAAAGAAAATCATGTCTTTATCAAATTTTTTTGTTCAAAACGAAGAAATAAAATAAAAGAGGATAGAATAATACTAATTGAAATCAAAATAATACAACAATGAATCTTCAAAATGTTTGGAAATCATTCAAACTTTTATACTACTATGATATCTTCACGAAGATTTCAAGATAATTAAGCTTCCTTCTTTATTTTGTTGAACATGTATCAAATATTGTGAACATCTTTTTGCCTCTGTGATGAATCTTTGAAGAATATATTTATGATCTTCATCAAAGTAAATGTCATATCGTGATATTATCTTTTCTACGTCTACTTTTTTGTATATTAAGTACATGATTGATGAATAAAAAGATGAAGAAAAGAAAATTAATAAGGAGAAAAAAACTATACTAATAAAAAGAAAGAATGAAAAAATCAAAATTAACATTCAACATCTTTATAGATAATTGATATTTATAAATTGAGTAATCCATAAAAATAATTAGAAGATAGTTGAAAAGACATATTATTTAAGTAGATAATATAAAAAGATGGAGGTTTTTTGTAACTCATCACATATATATAAATAGAAATGGAGGTCATAGAGAGGTGTCACGTTACCTTGTCTTGATTCTCCTTTATATATATATATATATATATAGATTTTTATGATGGACCTTTCTACCTTCCGTTCTATCTGTTACATATAGAATATTGATAGTGTAATTAATTAAAGACATGAATATTGCTTCCAATCTTTGTGATACCTTAAATGAATTAATATTAAATATTATAACTGTTCGCTCTTTATTCAATTAAAACCGTGCAATTTCTGAAATGAATAAATTAGTCAAATAAATATGGTATAAATTGGATCAACTTTTCAAACTCCATATTCAAATTCTCGAGATTCTTAAATTGTTTCGTCAAAATTCATTGAATTGTAAAGTAAAATATTAAATGAAGAATTATTTCTTGTTAGATGATTTGAAGAAAATAAATTAATAACTAAAGGGTAAAAATATTTTTAAAATTTTAAAAGGATATTTTCGTAATCAACTTTTGACTTAAATGCTTTCCACTTTTAGTAATATATGATATGATGATTAAGAGAGAATTGCGGTGAATTAGAGAATTTTATTGGACTAAATAAAGGTCCACAACTGTTTTGTGAGTTTTTGAACAAGTTATTTCATTATTAATCTGAATAATTTCCACATTTGAAAAAAAAAACTAGTTTTATTCATTCTTGTCATGTTTTATTCATTACGTATACGTATCTCATATCAATCAAAAAAATATTATACAAGAATGAATAAAATTATCAAACAACAGTAATCTACAAAACAATATACAAATTAAGTAAAAATATCTACAAATATTTCAGGGCAAAATAAGCAAGTATGACCCTTAACTTGGCTTCAACTGGCAATTATGACCTTTAACTTTGGGCGTGCACAAGTAGGTACTTAAATAAACTCATTCGTCCTACATGGCACCCTACATGCCAATTTTGTATCCTTCTGGGCGTCCTACGTGCATTATGCCACATAGGATACATGTGTCTACTTGTTCAATTTAAGTTAAGTTTAAGTGTCTACTTATGCATACCCAAAGTTGGAGGGCATAGTTGCCTGCTGAAACTAAGTTAAAGGTCATATTTATGTATTGTGCCTAAAGCCAATATTTTAGTGTGAACCCAATTTTTACTATATCATTAACTTAAAATAACAATAGGAACTCATAAATTTTAAATGTTAGACATTTTTTTAGCATATTGTAAAAGGAAAAAATGACAACAAATATACTAGCTAGCTTGATTTTGTTTACTCCAAGCTTCTTTCAACTCTATGAACAAAACAGGACATGATAACATTACTAATTTTCTTTGTCCTACATTATTAGTTTCGAAAAATCTACTACATTATTTGGTAAAGCAATTAGAAAAAAGAATTTATATGTATATCATCGACGTTTCTATTAAATAAATTCCTCAAAATCGTTGACAAAGATCTGATCCTCAAACTTGAGTGGTTGTTGAATCATATTGTTATAATCGCGATTTATGTCATTGGTAATAACTTCATTCATCGCTAGTACTGGACTATATTGCGCGAAAGCATCTAATTGGAACATTGAATCGTTGCATCCAATGTTATTCTTAGAAAGATCGTGATTGCTTGTGTTCACCTTGAAATCTTGATGGTTAAACTGATCTAATGAGAGCCACTCGGAAAATAATACTTTGGGTAAATTGCTTTTGCAATTTTCTCTGGTAAATTCGTTATTAGCATATACGGATTGATATGTATCTGCTAATAATGAACCTTCTATTTGTTCAAATGAGTCCAAATTACTTGAATTTTGGGAAGCCAATTTCATTGAGGAAGGTGAAGATTCTCCATTTTCACTTGTATATGTTCTAGCATGCCCTTCTTCATTTTCAGCCAATTTGGGCATCCTCTTCTTTAGATAAGAGTGCCAATGATTCTTTATTTCATTGTCAGTCCTTCCGGGCAAATGTCCTGCTATTTGAGACCACCTATACAGATATTAACAAAATTAGCAAATGAAAATATGACATTTTCATCGATTAATGTTTAAGTGTGTAATGACTCCCTCATTTATTAACTTAACTTTTCTTGATTTGTATAAATTTTGCTCACCTAAAAATTGAATTGATTTGAATCAAGTATATAACTATGATAAAAAGAATATTTTTTTATTAGTTCTTTTTTATAAATAAATTAAGTAAACTTGATAAAATTGGGTGATTGAGTTGGGACCAATTATTTAGTCTATTTTAACTTAATCTATCTCAACTCAACTGACTAAAACTTAATAATACAAGACAATTCATTGAATGGTTGTTGACTTTAACAAAAAAGTCTTAAATCAATAACATGTAATTGCTTTTTAAATAGTTATATAATAACTCATTTATTGATTCAATTCATTTTAACTTATAAAATTTAATCTGAGCCACCCATTGGCTATCGTCAAAAGAAAGGAATCTTGACATAGTCTGATATCTTATGAATTCCAATAATATGAAAGGCATAATTAAGATAGATAAATCATTGTCCAATTATATTAATTAGCTTGTCACAAGAATTTAACAAGTCTCTCACCATTTGGGAAAAGTCAACTTCTGCAATGTTTGTCAATTAAAGCCAAGTAGGTGGACTATTATAAAGTCAACTTACAAAAATCATTAATAATTAATTTCATTGCTAGAATCTGTAACCTATAAATTACGTGGAGATTTTATGAAATATTTATTAAACTAAAAGAGTACTTATAAGATTCTTACTTGTTGCCTAACATGCCATGAAAGGTCAGGATTGTCTCTTCCTCTTCAATGCTAAATGTCCCTCTCTTTAAGCCTGGCCTTAAATAATTAATCCACCTCAATCTACAACTTTTTCCCGTCCTTTGCAACCCTAATTAAAAAAAATTAAAAAATATTAGAAGCGAATTCAGGTTTTTAAGTTAATGTAAAATATTGAGTTCATAATTAATTATTTATAAATTTTTAAATATAAATATAAGATATAAATAAAAGTTACTGAATTCTTATGAACCATACCTTATGGGCTAGATTCGCGCCCGATAGAAATACAAAAGATGCATGTCAACTATATAATTTAAAGAAGGTGCTAATTGTTAAATATTTTTTTGTATATTTATATTGAGTTGAATTTCTCCGTCATAACAGAAATTCTATTATTTGTTGACTTCGGTTGCAATCCTATTTGTTCCTATAGAAGTACCTTTGTCATAAGCCAAAGTTCTTCTATTTTTAATTTATTTTTTCCTTTTCAATAATTTTAATAAAATAAATACCATCAAGACTATATATGTAATCATATGTACTATATGTTTAATTTTATTTTATTTTAAGATTCACGCGTCAAGTTGGGAGTTGGCATATGTTTAAAAATTAAAATTAGGAAATTTATAAAGTCTTTCTTTAAAAAAAAAATCTCGAACTTTATAGCTCAAACACCGCCACCTAAAATGAAACGGATATGTAGGAAGTATGTGATGTATTATATTAAGATAGTACTCTTACCTGTTGAATGAAATCACTTGTGAAAATGAAGCATTAAAAATAGACAAAGGGCTACCAATGATGCTAATTTTACTAGTAATTAACAAGGATGTCATGTAAAAAAAATCTTGTATATCTTGGTATTGGCACTTAATAGAAGTAGAAACGTTTTAGGATGGAAAAATAGTCAATCCTTCAATAAGAGGAAAAAAGAATTATGATTTTGGTACCATATAATACTGAGCAAAATTTAACAAGAGTAAATATAAGGCATTTTCAAGATAAATACACTGACAAAACAAAATAGATCAGCTTAGCCCTAATTTAACCTCTAAGAGAGTTGTCTGAGTCTATATAAGGAGTCCCATCTCCCTTCCTACAATCGATGCAGGACTAAACATACTACACATTCAGTATTGAACATCTGGAACGTGAACAACATAAAGACGGGGTCGAATATCGAGTAAACAATGAATACGAAGTACTCCGCTCATCCATTTTTACTTATTAATATTCGACTTGACACATCATGTCAAGAAATAATTGATAAAATGATAATCTTACTATATTCCCCTTTGAAATAAATTTAATATTCTGGAAAGGATAAATTAGAAACTAACTGATAAACGATCTTTTGGTTTTTCGAAAACTGAACAAAGTAATAAAAGTGAACATCTATTTTTAATATAACAGACAAAGAGAGAGTAGTAATTAGCTAACCAGCATTGATTGGCACAGATGCCCAACAGACATGACCATGTTTGAGGATGTAATCTTTGAGCTTTTGGTCTTCATATGGAGACCATAATCCCTTCTTATGCTTTTGATTTGGCTTTGATTTGTCCATTTGCTTGCATCCCATTATTTTCAAATAAATGAGAATTGAAGAGAATATATGTTTTAGAAACTTTTTTCTATATATGGCCTTGTGAGAGAGAAGAAAGGAAGATTTGAGGGTGAGGATTTAAAGGGAGGATTAGTTGAGACTAATTACTCTTTTTTATAAACAAACCAAACAAAAAAATTTTAAAAAAAGGGACTATTTGTCCCTGCAGAATGAAAGGGATTTGGCCAGAATTTTCAAAAAATGAAATTCAAAATAATGTTTGATTATAGTTATTATAGACCTGAATTTTTGAAATGATTTTGAAGATGAGTTTTAAATTTGAAAAATTGATTTATAAAAAAAATCTAAGTGAATTTTTCTTTGATCACTCAAAAAAAATTATGTTTCTTTTAGTTTCAATTTATGTGATGTAATTTGACTTGACACAAAATTTAAGATATATGAAAAGACTTTAAAATGTTTCAAAAAACAACCCTTGATATAAATGAGTTTTTAAATAAAATATTACAATCTTTTGCCAAATTAGTGAGGCCGAACAATAACAACAACAATATATCCCGTGAAATTTCACAACGTACCACACTACAGTCTACACTATATTAATCTTTTACCCTAATACCCGTCCTCCACACATTTCTATCTAAAGTCATGTCCTAGTAATCTGAAGCTGCATCATATTATCTCTTATCACCTCTCTCAACTTCTTCTTCACTTACTTCTATCTCTCCTCTCTCCTCATACTAATTAAAAAAATGTGTCATATAAATTAGGTCAAAAGAAATTATTTTTTTAATGGTTAGATACATATTCCAACACAAATTTAATTTCAAGTGACTTTATTATAAATATATTTTTATATCAAGAGTACGAGGCACGTGCTTGAGAATGAGTTCACGCTCTTCTTGTTACAGTAAGTGCTGCAATTGAATCAGCTCTTGATGCAATAGAATAGGAGTTCTTGGTGTAAGCATAACCGCCGTTGACTAAATATCCGATGTGGTTGAATCACAAGGAAGAAAGATGGTAGCGTAGGGTAGAGTAGATTCGACGGTATGCCACAAGGTTATCTGAGTTCACAGGTGTCCTTGCTTTCCCTTAATAGTCTGAGGGGAACAGAATGGCAGAAGCGAAGTGAAACTATGAACAGACGACTCGATCCTTGACCTCTTATTATAGGCAATAGCGAAGACTCGACTTATCAATATCATAAATATCATAAGAGAAGAAAAACGAGTACATATGTAGATCTTAGGGTGGATTTTGCACGGAGGAATTATTATTTTTTTAGAAATAAAAAATCATGTTTTATTTATCAAAAAAATTTGAATCATTTTTGTTTCAAGCATACCAGTTTCTTAAATATGAGAAAAATATTTTTTCTAATGAAAAGAAAAAATAAATTTCATAAATAACACTTCATACTTATTAGTTCCTACTTATCCTCCAACACACCCCAACCCACCCGGTCCCTATCGCCATCACCCCCACATGCTACCCTCAGGTCAATGACTGAGCTAGGAGAGCGCAAGTAGATTCACTTTATATATAAGATCAAAATTATTATATATATATATGTAATAGATATTAAATTTTCTTAAAAAAATTATACGTATACATTTTTATTTTTAAAATATTTTTGGTAAAAATTCTAATTCCATCACTATCTACGTACCCCACTCCATCACTATAGTGTTTAACTAGTTATATAAAATTATTTTTGATAAAATATTATCTACTCACTGAGAAAATCACTTATACATTTCCTCTTTTCTTCTCCCTTTCCTTCAAGTAAAAGAATTACCCATGTTGAATAAATCTTAACCTAACCATATCTTAAACATTGTTATAAACCTAAGTTGAATAAATAAAAGTAATTTCTCAATCATTATTTTCACCACCCTCTTCTCTTCTAGAAAACAATACAGAAAGTAAACATTTTTTTTCCACCAGTATGATCAAGTCCTTTATTTGACTGATTCTAAATAAAATTAAGCGTGTTTTTGGTAGGATTGAGAATGTTTTTTTGAAAAAGTCTTTTTGAAAAATAAGTAGTTTTTTAATTTACTTTTTGACGTTTGGTAAGTAAACATAAATTATTGTTTCAAATGAAGCAGTTTTCTTGTTATTAGGAAAAAATAAAATTGGTTCTTTTATAGAAGCAGAAACAGAAAATTAATTTCTTCAAAAATAAAAATATTCTTGTCATATAATAATTAGACATACTTCACTATCATATATAGTATTATTACTTATAAGGGAAATAAATCAAAATATATCCGAATTTTGACCGAAATTGTTGTAACAATCCCAAATTTTCGGCAGGACCTATTACCCATGCACTATTTAATAGTGTATTTTAATGTCACGACCCAGACCATCGTGATTGGTACCCACACTAACCCTCCGGTGGGAGAACCATTACTACAACCCAACTAACCATGAATCTAAGCATTTAAAGATACGGAAGCAAGTTTAAATGCAGAAATAAAGTAGAGTTCCCATAAACTCTAAAAGTCTAACAAACGATTGCGGAACTAAATGCTTAGAACCTGAAAGTCAATGTACCAAAACTCTAACAAAGAACCATAGTCTAAAGAAATGGGTACAACTCAAGCTAAACATAGGAATATCTAATGAACTAGTCTAACTCCGAATAAGATGGACTAAACAGAAAGAGAACTCAAGGCAGCCCGGAAGAACTGGCTCACCCTTGAATTCGATGACGATCACTGATCTTCTAAACGAGGTCTGTCAGTAGCCGCTTGAAGATG
>JAJONR010008588.1:0-28289 GCA_029582245.1 Solanum etuberosum | reverse complement strand
TGTCCCCCCCCCCCCCAAAAAAAAAAAGAGGAACATTCTATATAAAACAGAATAAAAAGAAAAGTACAAAAATTTGGAAACGGAGGAGTACTTGTTAAATCTAGTTTGGACTCTACAAACAAGTTTTTGTTCGACTCCTTTTTCTCCAATAGTTTGAGACGTTTCACAGCTTGAACACCAAATTAGAGTTTGTGCAACATAAAATCATTGAACTTCTTGTCAAGTAGAAGTTATTGCAAAAATATATTTATTGCAATGAAAATAAGTACATATTAATCATCTAGATAGTCTTCTCCTTTGAAGTTGAGTTATTCCATTCTCCTTGTTGCATCAATATTTGTTGATCTGTTTAGTATACCCACAAAAAATATTGTAGTTGTATAATTGAATAATTCTTATAATCTTCCTTCTTTTAAGAAGAAGAATAGAAAACATACAAAATTCGTAGTTTAAAAATATGAGAAAATCCCTCTATTCACCAACAACAAAAGATAGTATGAAAAAATGCTTATTGTGCCTTATCAGATAAGTCGCAACTCTTCAAAAAAATCACAACTCATCGAAAAAGTCCCATATCTTCAAAAATGACACAACCCTTCGGAGAAGTCACTACACATCAATATGAATAGGTTTTAAATTTTAATATAATATAGAATAAATAAATTAATAAATATAGTTTGCCACGACCCAGGGGTACCCCATAGATGTAACATGGCGTATAGGACCCCGAAAGACCCCATGCAAGTCACTTAGCTTTCATAACATAAGAAATAGAACAATAGAAGTAAAACAACATTTGAAGTCCTATAGTTTTATAAAAGAAAAACAGAAGTCTAAAACACTTGTCTCAATATAGTCATCTAGTACAATAGAATAAAATTGGGCCTAGCCCATACATCATGTCAAAAATTTAAATACATGAAAGAAAGTGAAACAATGAACATCCGTCCTCGAATCATGAGGACTCACCAATGCTCGGAAATCTCAAAATCAACTACTAGCCACGAAACTAAGAAACCTAACTGTCAGACCCTACATTTTGGGAAAATGTAGGCAAGAGTATGTGTTAGTACAAAACAATGTACCAAGTATGATAGTTATGCATAAAACATTTAAATCATCCTAAAAAGGGACATTTCGTTTCATGACATGCAATTGACCAAGCTAAATCATGATATAAGAGAGTTAGAAAACATAAGTCATAAAACCATGGTCAATGCAAGTTAACATCTTTAAAGCTTTTGAACACATATGAGGTACTTCTTGAAGTGACCATAGTTCATTATTATGTGGGAAATTAGCCTTAACCGACAAAGAGACCATGTGAGCTATTACATGATCCCCCAGTGTCTCCCACACCGAAAAAGGTTATCCTACTTGCCAAGGTAAGGACCATAAATATGAGCTAAAGTGGATCCACTAGCTAATGTCTATCTAGACAATCATCCTATGGGGTAACATAAGTATGGGATATGGAGATTGCTTCTAGAAACCCGACCTTTACTAACGGGAGAGGTTCCATCTCAATATCCTCTCGGTGCTAAGCATAAATCCCACGGAATAGTCATTTCCTACTTGTTCTTATTATCCATTGAACGGCATGTCATCTTGCCAATCCAAGCTAAGTCATCATCCATGGAAAGGCATCTTTCAATAACCAATCCAAGCTAAGTCATCATCCATGGAACGGCATCTTTCAATAACCAATCCAAGCTAGGTTCATTAAGATATCTCATAATCTTTGATTCAATTAGGTGAGAAGACCTTTCAACCTTAGAATCCTTTATTATCTGAGAAAACCTTCACATTTTTCTTTTATGTGTATATGAGAAAATCCTTTCAACAACACATCTACATCATAATCATTGATACTTTACTGTCAAAGCATCCTTAAAATATTTGCATAGATTTCATAAGAACATGCATAATTTCATAATTTACCTTTCAAGGTTCAAACCCACTTTCAATCATCAACATTTGGAATACATGGGTTAGATATGGATTTCATCATAAATTCATGTAAAGCTAGCAATACATGCTTAATTTCATAAAACTCTTCCTTTATAATCAAAATCCCACATCATATGATCATAACTTGAAAACATAGGGACTACATGGGTTCATGGGGAAAATCATCATAAAATCATAGTACTTCATCAATTCATGCATAAGAGATCATAATTCAATCATTTAAACCAATAATCAAAACAACCCATGACAATTGAAGAAAATCCTAACTCAATTGGGGAATTCTAACTTTGAAATAGAGGAATTTGGGAACTCCATGAATGGAAGGAATTCATGGATGAAAACTCTCATAACTTAAAGACAATTTCTTTTCTTCAATGGAGGAATTGAGACTTGACTTGAAACCCTAGGTTGAATCATTCTTCTTCTTCAAGTTCTAGAGAGAGAAATATTTTGGAGAGGAAGAAATTGATTTCTTTTGGTGATTTTGAGAGAATGATTTCTATTGGGAAATTTGGGGGTTAAAATACTTATATAGGGGTCTTAGTGAAGGGTAAAAAGACGTAGTATAGGAATAAAATAATTAGGAAAAGACCCAACTACTCCTGAACTTAACTGCCGAACCCACCACCAACGGACCCTGGTTGACACACCGTGAAATGACCCACGACCCGTCCTGGTGGACCTCGTCTGGTGTCAGTAAGTTGGAACTGGGGTCTTGGACCACGGACCATGGTCCCACCAATGGTCCGTTGGTTTGGGCCGTGGTTCCAACTGTTCGAACCCCTATTTGGGTGCCCTTCCACGTACCACACCTACGGTCTGTGGTCCCATCCACAGGTCGTGGGTGGCCCTCGTGGCTGGCACCTGTAATTTTCCCAAAATTGCTTCAGTTCCCTTTTTCGGATACGGGGTTTTACAATATCTCTCCCTTGGGATCATTCATCCTCGAATGAGATTCAAGCTAGTATAAAAAGATTAGGAGAGGAACTAACAACCCATCCTACAATGCAATGCATACAACCACGGAGGAACTATCGACTCCAAGCTAGGACGTTCTCAAAACATCATTAGAGGGGTGAAACTAGATCTAACAGCCCATCATGTATGCAATGCACATATCCGAGGAGGAAACATCAACTCCAAGCTAACAACATACTCAAATGCATATATCCGAGGAGAAAACTTCACTCCAAGCTAAAAACAAGCTCAAAACTTGTATTTTTCATAAATCATGCATAGTATAAAAATCATGGAAACACATAAGGCACCTGACTTAAAAACAAGGAACAAACCATAAGAAACTCATTACCTCAAGCTAGAATAGGAGTAGAAGGAAAGAGATGAGGATATCGGGACATCATATCGGCCTTGTCCTCCCAAATAGCACCCTCAACTAACTGATTTCTTCACAACACTTTCACGAAAGTTATTTCTTTATTTCTCAACTTCTTGACTTGCCGGTCTAGAATCTTTACCGCAACTTACTCATAAGAAAGATTCTACTTAACTCCCAAACCTTCTAAGGAAACTATAGATGTTGGATCACCAAAACATTTCTTCAACATAGAGATATGGAAAACTGGATGCACCGATGCCAACTCATTTGGCAAATCTAGCTCATAGGCAACCTTACCAACTCGCCTTAAAATATGATATGGGCCTACAGAACGGGGACTAAGCTTCCCTTTCATACCAAACCTCATTACACCCTTCTTGGGTGAGATTTTCAAGTAAACCCAATCAAGAATATCAAAGTCCAGATCCCTTATTCTTACATCGACATATGACTTTTGTCGACTTTGAGCCATTTTTAAACTTTCTCTTATAAGTCGAAATTTCTCTATGGCCTCATGAACCAACTCGGAACCTATTAGGGCAAATTCGCCCACCTCAAACCATCCTATAGGCGATCTACACCTCCTTCCATATAAGGCCTCAAATGGAGCCATATCAATACTTGAGTGATAGATATTGTTATAAGCAAACTCAAGCAATCGAAAATGGTACTCCCAATTACCCTTAAAATCAATCACACAAGCCCTTAACATAGTATGAAAATCATGGAAACGCATAAGGCACTTGACTTAAAAACAAGGAACAAACCATAAGAAACTCATTACCTCAATCTAGAATAGGAGTAGAATGAAATATATGAGGATATCGGGACATCATATCGGCCTTGTCCTCCCAAATAGCACCCTCAACTAACTGATTTCTTCACAACACTTTCACAGAAGTTATTTCTTTATTTCTCAACTTCTTGACTTGCCGGTCTAGAATCTTTACCGCAACTTACTCATAAGAAAGATTCTACTTAACTCCCAAACCTTCTAAGGAAACTATAGATGTAGGATCACCAAAACATTTCTTCAACATAGAGATATGGAAAACTGGATGCACCGATACCAACTCATTTGGCAAATCTAGCTCATAGGCAACCTTACCAACTCACCTCAAAATATGATATGGGCCTACAGAACGGGGACTAAGCTTTCCTTTCTTACCAAACCTCATTACACCCTTCATGGGTGAGATTTTCAAGTAAACCCAATCAAGAATATCAAAGTCGAGATCCCTTATTCTTACATCGACATATGACTTTTGTCGACTTTGAGCCATTTTTAAACTTTCTCTTATAAGTCGAACTTTCTCTATGGCCTCATGAACAAACTCGGAACCTATTAGGAAAACTTCACCCACCTCAAACCATCCTATAGGCGATCTACACCTCCTTCCATATAAGGCCTCAAATGGAGCCATATCAATACTCGAGTGATAGATATTGTTATAAGCAAAATCAAGCAGTGGAAAATGGTACACCCAATTACCCTTAAAATCAATCACACAAGCCCTTAACATATCTTCCAAAGTTTGGATAGTACGCTCCGTCAGTTTGGGGATAAAAGGTCGTACTAAGCTTCACATGAGTACCAAGACCCTTTTGGAATGACTTCCAAAACTGAGAGGTGAATTGTGTATCACGATCGGAAATAATAGAAAAAGGCACTCCATGGAACTTAACCATTTCTCTCAAGCACAACTTGGCATAGTACTCTGCCGAATAGGAAACCTTGACGGGAAGGAAATAAGTCGATTTTGTCATTCGATCTACTATAACCCAAATCGAGTCATGTTGTCGCCGGGTGCGAGGCAAACCAATAATAAAATCCATATTCAAATCTTCCCACTTCAAAGTAGGAATACTAATATTTTGGGACAAACCTCCCGGTTTCTGATGCTCAACTTTCACTTGTGGCAATTTGGACACTTAGCCACAAATCCCGCAATATCCTTCTTCATCCCGTTCCACCAATAGACTTCCCGTAAGTCAGGGTACATCTTGGTGGCTCCCGGGTGAATGGAATAACGCGAACTACGGGCTTCTGTCAAGATCTGTTCCCTTAAGCCATCAACATTCAGAACACACAAACCACCTTGATATCTAAGTACATAATCTCCCCCTTGGGAGAAAGCCTCAACGGATTTCTTAAGCACCGCTTCTTTTAAGTCGACCAAAATTGGAAAAAGACCTTGCTTGGCTTTCACATCCGCTACTAAATACGATTCCGAGCCGTTGTGAACCATAACACCACCCTTGGTGGAGTCCACTAACTGAACACCTAATCGGGCCAATCTATGAACATCTCGAACCAACTATTTCTTTTCTTCCTCAACATGAGCAACACTACCCATAGATAACCGACTAAGAGCATCTGCCACTACATTTGCCTTTCTGGGGTGATAGAGAACACTCATATCATAATCTTTCAATAACTCAAGCCACCTTCTTTGGTAAAGATTTATATCTTTCTAATTAAACACATATTGCAAACTCTTGTGGTCGGTAAACAGATCAACATAAACTACATACAAATAATGCCTCCAAATATTTAAGGCAAAAACAATTAACGCTAGTTCAAGGTCATGGGTAGGATAATTCTTCTCATGAATCTTAAGTTGCCTTGAGGCATAGGCAATAACTTACCCATTTCGTATAAGCACACATCCTAACCTAATTCTCGAGGCATCACAATAAACAACAAAGCCATCCGTCCCTTCCGGTAAAGTCAACACCGGAGCGGAAGTAAGTCTATCTTTCAGCTCTTGAAAACTCTATTCACATAATTCGGATCATATGAACTTTGGCTTCTTTTGAGTCAAAGCCGTCAAAGGAGACGCAATTGAAGATAATCCCTCAACAAACCTTCTATAGTAACCGGCCAAACCAAAGAAACTTCTAATATCCGAAGGGGTTAGTGGTCTCGGCAAACTTTTGACCGCATCCGTCTTCTTAGGATCTACCTCAATGCCCTTACTCGAAACAATGTGACCAAGAAAAGCTACAGACATTAACCAAAATTCACACTTGCTAAACTTTGCAAAAAGTTATTGGTCCTTAAGAACTTGCAACACGATCCTCAAATGATCAACATGCTCATTCTCATTTATTGAATAGATCAATATATCCTCAATGAACACAATCACAAACATGTAAAGGTATTGTATAAACACCTTATTCATCAAATCCATAAACGTCGCCGGAGCATTAGTCAACCCAAAAGATATTACCAAAAACTCATAATGACCATATAGAGTTTGAAAATCCATCTTCGGAATGTCATCTTCCTTCACCCTCAATTGGTGATAACCCGATCGAAGATCAATCTTAGAGAAATAACTTGCTCCTTGAAGTTGGTCAAATAAATAATCTATCCTAGGGAGAGCATACTTGTTCTTATTGGTCACCTTATTCAATTGACGATAGTCAATACACATACGGAGAGAACCATATTTTTTCTAATAAACAAAATTGGAGCACCCCATGGAGACATACTCGGTTGGATGAAACCCTTATCCAAAACATCTTTCAAATGTTCTTTAAACTCTTTTAGTTCTTTCGGAGCCATACGGTAAGGTGGAATAGAAATATGTTGTGTATCTGGAAGAAGGTCAATACCGAAGTCTATTTCCCTTTTGGGAGGAATACCGGGTAAATCCTCTAGGAACACTTCCGGAAACTCATTAACAACGGGGACCGACTCGAGAGTAGGGGTTTCAGAATCTACATCCCTCACCCTAACTAGATGGTAGATGTAACCCTTAGAGATCATCTTTCTAGCTTTAATACAACAGACAAACTGACCCTTAGGCATAGAATTTCCCCCTTTCCACTCTAGGACAGGCTCATTCGGGAATTGAAACTTGACTACAAGAGTTCTACAACCGATAGAAGAATAATGTAAGTGCAGCCAATCCATACCAAGGATAACATCAAAATCTAGCATGTCAAGCTCTACCAAGTCAACAAGAGTAGCTCTATGGGACAAGGAAATGGGATACTTTCTATAGACCCTCTTAGCCACTATTGAATCACCAACAGGATTAGAGATAGAAAAAGGATCTAACAGCACATCCGGAAGAACATCAAACCTCATAGCCCATATATGGCGTCAAAAAAGACAAGGTAGTATCGGGATCAAGTAAAGAATAAACATCAAGTTGGAAAACTTTCAACATACCGGTAACCACATCGGGACAACCCTCTTGTTCTCCACGAGTCTGAAGTGCCTAGAATCAATTTTTCTTAGGAGCATTGGACATGAACCACTAGTAGGAGCTTTCTTTCCCTCTCTTACCTTAGCCATAAGCATTGGGCAATCCCTCATTTTATGACCACTCTTACCACAACTGAAGCAATCATTCGTTCCAGCTAGGCACTTACCCTCGTGCTTCATTCCACACCTAGTACAAGTAGACATGGGCAATTAAAATCCACTACAATTACCTCCTTGAGGCTTAGGGTTAGGCACCCTACCTTTGTTGAACTTAGGAAGAGAATTTGAGGAACCTTGACAGGAAAACTTTTGTCAAAATCTAGGACGACCATGTCCATCGGACCTTGCCGGAGAGAAATTACCATCACCGGCCTTAGACCTCTTTACCTCTCTAGACTTTTCCTTAAGTTTCTCCTCTTCAATCTGTTGTGCATCAACCATGAGATGAGATATGTCCATGTCATTAATGAGCATGGCAGTACGACACTCTTTAACCACCATTTCAGATACAACCCGAAACAAACTTACTCATCCTTGCCCTTGAATCAGCAACCCTTGTTGGAGCATACTTAGACAATTGTGTGAACTTTATAGCATATTCCCTCACACTCATACTTCCTTGTTGAAGGTTAATGAACTCAAGCCCCTTGGCTTGCCTCATCTCAAGGGGACAGAACCTATCAATAAAAGTGATCTTAAACTTCTCCCAATCAAGAGGACCCGCGTCTTCCAGTCTCCCTTATTTCCATTGGTTGAACCAAATTTTAGCCACATCTTTAAGTTGATAAGCGGCCAACTCCACCTTTTCCACCGGCGTTAGTCCCATGATCATCAAAACCTTGTAGACCTCATTAATGAACTCTGGAGGATCTTTCTCAACTTTAGAACCATCAAACTCTGGAGGACTTATAATACTGAAGTCCCTCACTCTAGATGCCGTCGTACCCACATTTGGGTTTACGGGAAGTGCAATCTCACTATTGTCTTGGGCCGTCATGGCTTGATCCAACACTTGAAAAGCAGCCCTACACTCCGCATTAGTCACTTGTTCGGCCAAAGGATCGACCAGAACTTGAGGAACTTGGGGAGGAGCTTCTTCTTTCGCATTCTCCCTCACATTCCTTCTAGTATGTTCTCTTCGAGTAGCCATATACAGTAGAACATCGGATAAGCATTAGGAGAGATACCTTATAGAGTTAAACTATATCGCATGACTTTAGAGTAATGAAAGAAGTGGAGTTTCCTAATCTTTTTGTCGCCTCTCATTCATAAATGTGGCGTGCTTCACACTTATGAACAAGACTCTACTTGACATGGCTTATGAGACATCCTAGGACCATTTTAAACCTTGTGCTCTGACTACCAAGTTTGCCACGATCAAGGGGTACCACCTAGATGTAACATGGCGTATAGGACCCCGAAATACCCCATACTAGCCACTTAGCTTTCATAACATAAGAAATAGAACAATAAAAGTAAAACAACATTTCAAGTCCAATAGTTTTATAAAAGAAAAGTGGAAGACTAAAACACTTGTCTCAATATAGTCATCTAGTACAATAGAATGAAATTGGGCCTAGCCCATACATCATGTCTAAAAGTGAAATACATCAAAGAAAGTGAAACAATAAACATCCGTTCTCGAAGCATAAGGACTCACCAAAGCTCGAAAATCACAAAATCAACCACTAGCCACGAAATTGAGAAACCTGACTTTTGGACCCTACATTTGGGGGAAATATAGTCAATAGTGGGTGTTAGTACAAAACAATGTACCAAGTATTATAGCTATGCATAAACATTTAAATCATGCTAAAAAGGGACATTTCCTTTCTTGACATGCAATTGACCAAGCTAAAACATGATATAAGAGAGTTAGAAAACATAAGTCATAAAACCATGATCAATGCAAGATAACATCTTTAAATCCTTTGAACACATATGAGGTACTTCTTGAAGTGACCTTAGTTCATTATTAATGTGGGTAATTACCCATAACTGACATAGAGACCACGTGAGCTATAACATGATCCCCCGGTGTCTCCCACACAGAAAAGGGTTATCCTACTTGCAAAGGTAAGGACCATGAATCTGAGCTAAAGTGGATCCACTAGCTAATGTCTATCTAGACAATAATCATATAGGGGCACATAGGTAAGGGACAAGGAGATTGGTTCTAGAAACCCGGCCTCTACTAACATGAGAGCTTACATCTCAATACCCTCTCGGTGCTAAGCATAAATCCCACGTAATAGTCATTTCTTACTTATTATTATTATCCATGGAAAGTCACGTCATCTTGCCAATCCAAGCTAAGTCATCATCCATGGAAAGGCATCTTTCAATAACCAATCCAAGCTAGGTTCATTAGGATAGCTCTTAATCTTTGATTCAATTAGGTGAAAAGACCTTTCAACCTTAAAATCCTTTAATATGTGAGAAAACCTTTCACATTTTGCTTTTATGTGTATATGAGAAAATCCTTTCAACAACACATCTACATCATAATCATTGATACTTTACTCTCAAAGTATCCTTAAAACATTTACATAGATTTCATAAGAACATGCATAATTCCATAATTTACCTTTCAAGGTTCAAAACTCACTTTCAATCATCAACATTTAGAAAACATGGGTTAGATATGGATTTCATCATAAATTCATATAAAGCTAGCAATACATGCTTAATTTCATAAAACTCTTCCTTTATAATTAAAATCAGACATCATATGATCATAACTTAAAAACATGGGGACTACATGGGTTCATGGGTGAAATCATCATAAAATCATAGTACTTCATCAATTCATGCATAAGAGATCATAATTTAATCATTTAAACCAATAATCAAAACCACTTGTGACAATTGAAGAAAACCCTAACTAAATTGGGGAATTCTAACTTTGAAATAGAGGAATTTATGGATGAAAATAATCATACCTCAGAGCCAAATTCTGATCTTCAATGGAGGAATTGAGACTTGACTTGAAACCCTAGGTTGAATCCTTCTTCTTCTTCATGTTCTAGAGAGAGAAATATTTTGGAGAGGAAGAACTTGATTTCTTTTGGTGATTTTGAGAGAATGATTTATATTGGGAAATTTGGAGGTTAAAATACTTATATAGGGGTCTTAGTGATGCGTAAAACGAGATAGTATAGGAATAAAATAATTAGGAAAAGACCCAACTACCCCTAAACTTAACTGTCGTACCCACCACCAACAGACCCTAGTCGATGGACCGTGGACTGACCCACGGCCCGTCCTAGTAGACCATCGTCTGGTTTCTGTAAGTGGGAACTGGGGTCTTGGACCACGGACCGTGGTCCCACCAATGGTCTGTTGGTTTAGGCCATGGTTCCAATTGATCGAGCCCCTATTTCGGTGCCCTTCCACGGACCACACCTATGATTTGTTGTCCCATGATAAGTTTGGGATTTTGATTCATTTAGGGCTTGTTATTCACAGCTTTAGTGTCCTCGATGCCTATTTTGTGCTCTAAACTGATGTTTAAATGTTAATTTGTAGATAAAAAGGGAAAAAGAGCAAGGCAAGGACATTACCGGGTAAAAAGGAGCAAAAAAGATGGAAAAAGGCTGAAGATAGTGAAATCTGAGAATCGCCAAAGACACTCGGTGACTCACTGAGTGGCACTTCAGCTCGCCTAATGTTCCAGACTGCCAGCTATGGGGAGAAACCAACTTGGCGATGGATTTGGACCTTCGGTGAACCACGGAATGGATCGGCGATAGAGAATTTGATAACCTAAAGTTGCAGGATATGAAGGATGAAGAGTCAAGGCAAACCGGCGATAGAGAGGAGAGATTGGCGCATCGCTGACTGCATCAGCAATGCTCGACTAACTCCACCGAGTGACCCCGCAGGCCAAAATCTAAAAACGTATAAATTGTTTTTCAAAAAGAGAAAAGGGTATTTCTGAAAAATTCAAGGGTATTTCTAACTTGATGATTGTAGTGATTGGGTTGTTGTGGGTTCAGCTCGAGAGAGTGAATCTTAACTCGATCCTACCTATTTAGATCGAGAGAGTAGATAAATTGAGGTTTTGGGCTGTTCATAGTATGATGCTTGTTGAGGTTCGAGAGAACTCACTTGATTCGTGATAGTTGATCGAGAGTTGGCTATTACAACGAAAGCCTAGCCTACTCACTAAGATTCAATGAATTTTTGTAATTAATAATCACCCGTATCGCGAAACTGGAAATTAATCGATCACATCCCCAAATATCCCTATCTACTTAATTTCTCCTCTGTTTTTCTTAGTTGTTAATGTACAAACCTTATCCCCACATTTGACACTTGTTGTCAACCCCTTAGATTTAATCTAATGATTTCGATAATTTCTATTCCTACAACAGTTTAGAACATGACTTTCACTTCATAACTTAATTCTTTACCGTATCACTCCCTGTGGAATCGACCCCAATAACTTAGTATTGGATGAAGTGTAGTTAAATGTTTTCATAAATGGCACCGCTGCCGGGGAGTGGTGTTTAGAATTATCTTAGTGAAGTAGAGTTGTGATCTGATCTTGTTTGTAGTTGAATCGACTTACGTTGTTTTGTGTTTGTTGTTGGCTGTTTGTTAACAAGTGACAAAATGAGTGTGAGCGGAAGTAACGGTAGACAACTTTGCAACAAAGATCACATCGGCAATCTAAATGATGTCAATGAAGCAGTTCAATTGGGTGGTGTAGGTGCTATTCGTTTACCTCTGGTAGTGGGGAATGTTGTCTTCCACATGACTAGCATGATGTTGCAACTCCTGCAAATGAAAGGACTATTCAGAGGGCTAGCTCATGAGGATCCCCATGATCATATCCGGAACTTTGTGGTCGTATATGGTCCATTCTCATTCAAAAACATCTCACAAGAGTTAGTCCGGCTCCGGTTGTTTCCCTGTTTTTGATGGGGAAAGCAACCAAATGGTTAGCTGATCTACTGAGGGATTCGATCACGTCTTCGGATGAGCTTACCGAGGCATTGTACACAAGATTTTTCCCTCCTTCAAAGATAATGGAATTTGGAGAAAATATTCAAGGTTTTAAACGTTTGGATGGTGAACCAATCCATGAGACATGGCTGAGGTTTTAGAAGTTGTTACTCCAATGTCCGACTCACGGGCTTCCAAACAATGTGTTGTTACAACACTTCTACCGGAGTCTAGACTAGGTGAAAAAAGTGTGGCTGATCAACTTTTCCAAGGAGGTATTATGCAACAACCTTTCAAGATAGCGTCGACTCTCTTTGATGGGATGACGAAGATAAACCGAGCTTGGTATACTCGAGAGGATCAGGTGTCTCCTTTGACTTTCAAGATGACAAAGGAGCAATTAGAAAAAGACCAACAGTAGGATCAAAACATGGCCAAAATGATGACCCAAATGGATCTTTTGTCAAAACATGTCACGGGTAGTAATTCAAGGGCCGTGAATGCAGTTGGAGTTAGCGGAGTGAATCCCGATGAAGCACACTATGAAGCGTTGTACAATGAAGAAGTACACTTTCTAGCAAATCAGGGAGGAGGATTCCGCCAAAATTATCCAAGGCCATGTGGAAACCAACGATGGAATAGATAGTGTGATGAAGGTTGGAAGGATCGTGATAGGGAGTGGTGACAAGGAGAGATATGTTCCTCTTCACGAGCGTCAAAAGCCAAAAGAGAAAAGGGCTGAAAATAAAGTGGAAGGGTCAGACAAGGTGCTTAAGGAAATGAAAGAGGACGTCTGCACGCTAAACCAGATGGTTACCTTTTACTCGGTGTCCATTATACAATTGGAAATGCAAATGGGTCAAATATCATCTCATTTGAACCCAAGGCCAAAAGGGGGCCTACCAAGTGATACCTTGGCTAACCCAAAGAATAAACCTTGAAAGCATATCCACGTCGTGCCAAGACGTTTAATAAAGCACTTCTTGGGAGGCAACCCAAGTGTTTAAGCTTTTCTTATCGTTGTTTGAATAACAGGTGTTGAATTTGTAGGTTGAAAAGTTGAAATTTTGGAAAAAGAGCATTTAGGTGAGCCCAGGGACCGGTCGGCGACTTGCGGAACATGTCGTCGAGCCCGACTTGGATCACCGTTGGAACCGTCTAGTTAGCTAGATGATCTGTAAAACTCGGTGGGCTAAAGTGCTATTCAGTGAATCGCCGAGTGGGTCGGTGACATAAGTAAACGTTACCGACTTGCGCGTGAACTGAAGGGTCACAAGGGCCTGAATCGTTTTTAAATTCAAACCTCTCCCTCCTTTCATACTTTTTGACTTCCACACTTTCACAACCGCACTTTAGATTATATTTTTTGTATTTTTCTTGCTTTGTCTGTTGGATCGATCACGCGGGGGATAATTTTGGTACTTTGCTAGCCTAGCTTTTCAACCGTCTGTTTTTTAGGTTGGTTATCCTAACCCCGTCTTTATATTATGGTATCTTCAAATGCGTGATCATTAGCGTGTCATGACAATTGCATATTTTTGATTGGTTGAATGTTTGTGGTATTGCTTGACTATATTGTGTTGTTTTGTGTTGTTAGCCTAGAATTTTGAAATCCCGTATGTTAAATTGATGAAATTTCATGGGTCGCGTCGACTTTGTTTTTGGGTCTAGTAGGGGTGAAGTCTGAGTAACCTCGATTGTGCCTATCGTCCAATTTCTCCCAATGATAGAGCGGTTGACGTCATTCTTAAGGGCAAAAGATGTCGATTAGCCAATTTTGGCAAAAAAAGGGGAAGTCTGAGTACCCCGAGGTCATGGGTAGTATGGGTCTGGGCTCAATTACGTAGAATAATGGTTTAATTTTCGTGGGCTACGGGTGAAAATTTGAAGGTCGGGGTAGAAATCTGGCAGGTTGGACTATTCGGCGAGCTTGGTCGAGCTCACCGAGTGGTTCGGCGGTTCACCGAAAGACCCTTTGATTGCCTTTTTTATCTTTCATTTTTGTGCGTTTTGTTCTGTAACATTCGGCGATACGTTTGAGCTCGCCGAGTTCATTTGGGACTCACCGAATGCCCCTTCTAATCGCCCTTTTGCGCCATAATTTTTTGAAATTATTCTGTAACATTCAGCGAGCTACTTCTAGTTTGCCGAATGGCCCCGGTCATCGCCGACCTGTGCTGATTTTTGGAAAATTTTATATTGTAACATTGAACGAGTCCGACTTGGCTCCCCGACTGGTTCGGCGAGTCTTCTTGCACAGTTTGGTGACTTTGAAATTTTTTGAATTGCATCTAAAGTATATGGTTTTGTTTTGCAGAAATGGCTAGACAAAAAGTTACCGGAAGATATCAACTGCCCCAAAAGCGGGAAAGAGGCATTATCATAAATGAGGGGCTGCTCACTTCCGGAATGCACCGACAAAACTTCTTCCGACTGGGGGAAAAGGAACAGGAAAGGGGCCTATGTTTCCCACACCAGCGGAGGGGAGTTCAGATAGCGATGGGGTCTATGCCACTCACCTCACCACTTCTGAGAGTGAGGGCCATTCAGGTGAAAGTTCACCAGCCTCCATTTCTGAGCCGAAAGATGACCAACTCCTACAAGCTAGGAGAGCGAAGCTACACTCCAAAGCTATAAATGATCCAGCTCGGATCCCCGTTCCTCCTACGCCTCCTCAACCTCCAGCTCAGGTAGTAGAGCAGGCTCTTCCACCAATTCAGGCTCCACCACCCAGGTTAATGAAAAGATTAAAGGTCGAGGGTTTGAGGACCATTCTTGAAGAAAATAGGTTGTCTATAGATGGAATTGTAGATCGGTACCCGGAGGTATGGAACACCATTAAGTTCCATCGGTTTGAGATCGTTACCATGCCCCGAGGCCCATACATTCCTAGTTAGATCCTTGATTTATATGCAGAGTATGAAAAGTTGGTTCCCAAAGGCAAAAAGAAGGCCAGCGCATTTAAGTTGGTCGACTATGTAGTAGTGCGGGGTCGGAAGGTCAAGTGTAGTAGCACAGAGATTAATGAGGTGTTTTGTTGTACGATTAATGTGATGCATTACTACATTGATAAAATCTAGAAGAAGACCCTCGATGATTTAAAGGGTTGGATGGCACCCCTGATTTCTGATGTGACACCACGGTGGATTGAGGCTGGTGTTTCGATTGAGAAGAAGGACCTGAACGTGGTTGCCATGTATTGGTTCGGGTTTATTAGCAGCACTATTATGCCTTCACAAAATAAGTCAATCCTCTAGCATCTGAAGGTTGCTTGCTTGGGCTGCCTCATGGATCAGGACAAACTGAATCTAGGTCTGATTGTAGAGCAGGAGATGGCCATGAGGGCCAAGCAGAGTCAAAATTCTCTTCCCTTTCATGTGTCGATTACTGAGTTGTGTAGGTGGGTCCGTGTTCTGATGATTACGAAGACGGATGTGGAAGTGACTCCCACTTCCTCTATTGATATCCGACGGATTGAGGCCGAGTATATGAGGGATGAGGCTGATCGGAGGAGAGCTTCACCGGCGGATACCTCCCCGATAGTTGATGTTAATATGTTGCCGACAGAGGCAATACTTCCCCCTCTGGCTAGTGAGCCTACAGGTACCTCTGGTCCCTCTACTTCTACCCCTCCTGGTTCATCTACTATACCCCTTCCCACTTCTGCTGCTGCTGCTTCCTCCCGACCCCTTATCACCCAGGCCATGCTATACAAGATGGACGATCTGGCTCAGTCTGCTGATGTGTGTGCCTCCCGGGTAGAGGCCACTGTGCCTGGGTTGATCAAGCACATGATTGGTGCCACTTTGGCCACGATTAGGGCTGATATGAGAGAAAATAGGGAGTCGGTAGAGGCCCAGCAATTTGCACTGGATTCCCTTTTGGTCAGGGTAGAGGCTTGTGAGCGGGGCCGGGGTGATTTTGATGTTGTGATGGCCTTAAAGGCCAATATTGTTTGGTTGAAGAAGGATGTGGATGAGCTGAAGTCCACTGATCTATCGATGTTATTCGGCACAGTAGAGATCCCCGACGTCGCGAGTGTAGTGTTCCCGACCAGTTCTGAGGTTCCTCTGGCTACTACTAATAGAGATGTTGTTATGGATGTGGTTGAGGCTGAGTCTGAGGCTGAGTCTGAGGATGAGACCAATGAGGAGGAGTTGAGTGTTCGTGACGCAGCAGTGTATGATGATTTGGAGGACCTTGAGGGTGAGATGGTCCAGTTAGTGGTAAAGGCTTCCTTGTGAGATAACTCGATGGTTGGCTCCAGTGGAGGTAAAGATGTTGATGAGCCAAGCACTGATGCCCCAATAGATGGAGTCACCAATATGCAGAGTTCACCCAGGCTTAGTCTGGCAGGATGATCCTTTTGACTCTCTTTCTGTTATTTCTAGACTGTTTTTATTGTTTTTACGCATTTAAGGACAATTGCTAGATTAGTTTGGCGGGGTGAGGTATTTCCATACCCAGCTCTTTTGGGTTGTTTTATGGATACTCATTGGTTTGTGATTGTTTTTCTTGTGAATACTAGTTTTGGTTTACATATATATATATATTGGTTGTGATCCACTGTGTTGGTCCTCTGTTTTGAAATGCAAAATGTTGGTTTTGAACCTATTTTAAAAATTTGTCACCTCTTGATGTGTTTGAATGTGGCTGTTCTCTTGTAATTTCGAGTGTCGATTTTGAGCAATACTGATGACTTGAATAGTGTTGTCAATTAAACGATATGAGTGTACGGCTACAATGAGGAAAGTTGAGTCATAGGTCATATGTGAACTCCTAGCATCTCCTTGTGACTAGCCGGTTGTTGAGTTGATCTCTTGTGATGATCGTTGCACGCTAGCTGAAAAGTGTAGAGTCTTGTTTGATGATTGTGTCGAATGCCATGTGTGGTGAGGTTGACTTGAAATATGTTCTTAGTAATACCTAGAACTTGACCCCCTTAGTCCAATTGATTGATTTAAGCAAGCTATTAGAATGATCATAGGCACAATTTGTGAAAAGTGAACAAAAAATTGATCTTATACCTCTTTGTGACCACCTTGTGAGAGTCTGAACCTAGCTTGGCACCATTTGAGCCTATCCTTTTCTTTGGAAGAAACTTGAACAACTTTGACCCTTTGTCTAATAACCTATAACCTTTATGAAGTATTGGTTTGTTTGAATAGCCAACTTAGGATTTTGGCCTAAGTTGGGGGTGTGGTGAAAAAGGAGGAAAATCAAGAAGTGTGAAAACTCGCCCTTAAAGGATCTTGTTGTGAAAAAGATGGAACTCCTCCATGTAAAAAAACTAAGAGAAAGAAAACAAATTTGTGAAAAAGATTGAAAAAGAAAGGAGTTTGTGAAATAAAGCTTGCGAAATGAGCAAAAGAAATGGGTATCCAATGAGTCTTCCTTAAATTAATATAGGGCGGATTGTGAACATCATATTGTGTGAAAGAGAAGGAGAAAAAGTGAAATGTAGGCCATGCTTCATGAAGGTAGAAGTCACTAAACCAAAATGATCATACCTTTACACTCAGCCTAGTTACAAGCCTTGAAAGACCTTTGTGATCTTGAGTAACCTGAAAATAAGGTTGATTGGAAAATAAGGGCAAGCCTATGGGTAGAGTCATTCATGTGTTTATCTTTGTGAATGTGAGAGTTGTGTTTGATTCCGATATTCTAAATTGTTAATGAGTTTTGTGTGAGCATGGAATCATTCTTGGTGTGAGGGCATTTGAATGCTTTTTTTGAGCTTGAACTTGCATTTGAACCAAGCATTGTGAGCTTCAGTTCTATTTGATGATGTTTAGTCACAGTTTGAAACTTAGAGTGCACAATTGAACATTGAATGTGTAGTTTGAACCTCTTGTGTGCATGTTGAGTCTTGAGTAGCACTGTCTGTAGACATCCTTATTGAACCGATTGATCTTGTGTTTTACTTGACAACAAGCAAACGTTTATGTTGGGGGTGTTGATGAGTCTGAGATTTTGACTCATTTAGGGCTTGTTATTCATAGATTTAGTGTTCTCGATGCCTATTTTGTGTACCAAACTGATGTTTAAATGTTATTTTGCAGATGAAAATGGAAATGAGCAAGGCAAGGACATTATCGGGCAAAAAGGAGCGAAAAAGATGAAAAAAGCTAAAGATAGTGAAATCTGAGAATCGCCAAAGCTACTCGGCGACTCGCCGAGTTGCACTTCAGCTCGCCTAATGTTCCAGACTGCCAGCTCTAGGGAGAAGCCAACTTTGCGATGGATTGGGACCTTCAACGATAGAGAATTTGATCGCCTAAAGTTACAGGGTCTGAAGGATGAAGAGTCAAGGCAAACCAGCTATGGAGAGGAACAATTTGAGCATCGTCGATTGGGTTGGCGATGCTCGACTAACTTCACCGAGTGATCCCACAGGCCAAAATCTAAAAACGTAAAAATTGTTTTTCAAAAAGAGAAAAAGGGTATTTCTGAAAAATTCTAAGTGATCCTCCATTGTTGAAATTTGAGTTTTCGTTAGAAACATTGCTTTCCTTAATTTTTAGGAGTTTTCGAGTAGATTAAAAGTTGGGTTTTTTATATTAAGCATTTTGGATCATTGTAAAGATGTGGATTGCAATACCTAGATTATGGCTAATGTAATTGGTATTGATTTCTTACTTTTTATGATGTGTGGCTAAAATTCTCATTCTTGGGGGTGTGATTATATGATTCATTGTCTTAATTAGCTTATGGGTGTTAGTAATTACTGATTTAATTGCTGTTTTGAAATGGGTTCGATAGGTAATTGAGTTTTAAATTATGTATTGTACTTGCAAGTGCAATTCTAGATTAGCATTCTATTCTTGCTCGAGAGAGAGGTTTTAGAATTAAGGTTACCAATTGATGATTGTAGTGATTGGGTTGTTGTGGATTCAGCTCGAGAGAGTGAATCTTAACTCAATCCTACCTATCTAGCTCGAGAGAGTAGCTAAATTGAGGTTTTGGTTGTTCATAGTATGATGCTTGTTGAGGTTCAAGAGAACTCACTTGATTCGTGATAGTTGATCGAGAGATGTCTATTACATCTAAAGCCTTGCCTACTCACTAAGATTCAGCAAACAATTGGTAATTAATAATGACCCGTATAGCGAAATTGACAATTAATCGATCACATCCCCAAGTATCCCTATCTACTTGATTTCTCCTCTGTTTTTATTAGTTGTTAATTGACAAACCTTATCCCTCACCCATTTGACACATGTTGTCAACTCCTTAGATTTAATCTAATGATTTCGATAATTTATATTCCTACAAACATTTAGAACATGACTTTCACTTCGTAACTGAATTCTCTACCGTATAATTCCCTGTGGGATCGACCCCAACTCTTTGTTGAGTTTATACTAGATTGGGATCGCCTACACTTAGTATTGGATGAATTGTACTTGAGCGTTATCATCCCATCCACGGGCGGTGGGTGGCCCTCGTGGCTGGTACCTGTAATTTTCCAAAAATTGCTTCTGTTCCCTTTTTCGGATACAGGGTGTTACAAACATAATATAAAATATAGAATATATACTAAATTATGTGTTTTAAGTTGGGGGTATTATAGTAATTTAGCATCAAATTCATTTTCTCGAACATTTTCATATTTTTCATAGGTTGAACACCAAGTTGTAGTTTGTGCAACATAAAATTATTGAACTTCTTGTCAAATAGAAATTACTACAAAAGTATATTTTTGACAATGAAAATGAATACATAGTAATCATCTAGATAGTCTTCTCATTTGAAGTTGAGTTATTCCATTCTCCATGTTGCATCAATATTTTTTGTTTCTGTCTAATTTACCCAAAAAAAAATATTGTAATTGCATAATTGAATAATTCTCACAATATATCTGGTTTTAAGAAGAAGAATAGAAAACTAACAAAATTCGTAGTTTAAAAATGTAAGAAAAAAATCCTATATTTATAGACAACAAATGATACTCTAAAGAGGTGTTTATTGTGCCTTGCCAGATAAGTCATAACACTTTAGAAAAATAACAACCGTTCGAAAAAGTCACAACTCTTTAAAAAAATCACAAAATTCGTAGAAGTCACTATTTATCAATGTGAATAGCTGTGAGCTTTTAATATAATATAGAACAAATAAATTTATAAGTATAATATAATATAAAATAAAGAATATATTCTAAATTGGGTGTTTTAAGTTTGGGGTATTATAGTCATTTAACATTCAAGTAAGGGAGTTCATGCTTTTAAGGTAGTATATAAGTATATATATATATATATATATACACACACATACATACTAAGGTTGTTTTATTAATTATCTATATAAATTTATTAATTAAAACAGGAAAAAAAGTTTGATATACCTTTTGACTTTCTCATTTAGAGTTGATATATCCTTGGTTATAAAATCTGACTCATATATATTTCTATTGTTACATTATTAACTCAGATATGTACTTATCCCCTTTTCTCTAATTGAATTGAAGAAACCAATTACAAATTTATATTTTTTTTAAAAAATATTTAAAAAACGATGTATTCATGTAGGGGTATCTTTGATCCTTCTTACACATATTTTTTTACTTTTCCGATTCAACAACAAATTAGAATTTATTATTTTGATAGTCAAATTTATTTTTTCACTAACTTTCTTGTAGAATCTATCATATATACCCCTTTTTTTTTACAGATACAAAATATAAATTACAATATATCAAAAAAAAATTGAATATTCTCCTTACTTTTATTTTTCATTCACGATTCTTTTTTTTATTTCTCATATTTTTACACTAAAGAATAAAATAATAATAATAATTAACACAAATAATTATAATCAATGAAGTCAACAAAATGTGTTAGCCCCACATGATTAAAAAAAAATTAAAATAAAGAAAAAAAATTAATTTAAAATTTAAATTATTTTTTTCAATTTAGTTACATAAACTGGTACATGTGAGCCACTTTTGTAACGGTAGGAGTATATGTGAGCCATTTTTATAAAAGTAGGACTATATGTGAGCCACATTTATAACGAGAATATATCAGTTCTAAATGATAGAGTTGAGGGATATATCAAACCCCTTTCCTATAAAATTATATAATTCTTCGTAACAAAGCTAATACACTCCAACTTACTTGATACATTTTTCTTTTTATTTCTACATGAAATAAGAATTATAAAGTTAATTATTTTTTTTAAAAAAAGGTTAAGCAAATTGATCCATTTTGAGCGACTTCAAAAAACAAAAATTAAGAACATCACCCAACAAAGAGTGACTTAAAAATAATTTTTAAAAATCAATAAAAATTAAAAAAATCTCTCAACTGGGAGCAACTTAAATTATTTTTTTCTTTAAAAAGAGAAGTTAACCAAACTACTCAATTTGGAGTGAATTCGAAAAGAAAAATGATAAAGCAAAACACTCAAATATGCAGCACTTTCTTAAAAAACAATTATTATCCGTTTTGGTTATATAGAAGAAGTAGTAATTTGTGTATTTTAGTTTAAAAAATTAGCCCTTTTGATTCTGGACTCGAGAATTATGTAGGTGTACGAAACTGTACCTTCTTGCAATCTACATATTGTAGTCAATTGCAAGCACGGACGTTCATGCTACGATTAAGAAGAGACACTAAAAGGGCAGCTCTCTTTTGGCATTTCAGCTGAAATATGTGATGAATATAACTGAATGCCAATAGAGAGTATCCCTATCACTATATTCCCTTATTATCATTCTCCAACTCTTCTTCTTTTTCCTCATTTTTCTACTTCTGGTTCATAATAGTAGAGGTTGCATTAGGAATTGCTTTTATAATTTTATTTTATGAAAACAACTCCTCTGAAAAAAGTTACTGTAAGGAGATGATGTATGATTTTATTCCTTTAAAGTGTGTGTCATTTGACTCAAGGACCTTCAAACAATATATCCTTCATCATATTCCTTTTTTATCTCTTCCTTTTTTCCTTCTTCTAAATTTATGTTCTATGTTATGATTTTTATTGTTCATCATGTGACTTTTCGATAATTCCAGTATTGATTACATTCTTAAACTCATAAGCTTCCGAGTCTTTTACAGAAGGCGTTAAGAAGTTACCGTTTGTTAAAACAGACGGCGTGAAGAAGTACCAGATCTATGTTAACCTCAAAAAAATTGAAATCAGTAATCCTTTTGTGGATTTGTGTTTGGGTGATGATATTAAATCTTTTGAATTTCAATCCACCGAATTCAGATTTATAAAAGGAAAATTGATTTTACTGAGGTTATCTTTGTATCATCCAGACTACAAGATTCCTAGCTCAAGAAGATCGATCTTTGCGGCATATGTACAATAATTTATGCAAGAAATTTAGCTCACAAGACCTGATCTAAGTATTTCAATTTTTAGATTATTGGCACATAATACATGTTTTAGCACACAGTCTAGTGAGTATTCAAATACACGTTTTAGCCCAAAATTAGCTAGTGACAATTCAAGCATCCAACCAATAGATCCATCGGAATTAGGCGTAACTACGTTAAGCAGAATGGACACGACAAGTCCGATAGTTGTTATTTAAATGACCAGTGTAAACAATTATTTCAAACAATGTATATAGCATAAACTCTTACATTATTTTAGTCTCAACTTCTATCTAGCCATTAGTTTTATAGGCATAGCTAAACTTATATTTATTTTAAGGATATCGTCAATCAATGTCAAGTAGCAAAATTTCAAAACAATTCAATATTTAGTCACTTTTAATACAGAAATAAAAGTTAAACAAACATACACCAAACTTTTAAAACAATTCAACATTTAGGCAAGCTCAGAATAAGATTCTTTTCCACTTTATTTGTGTCTTGATATATAGTATGAGAGCAAAGAAAAATTGTTGGTAAGTCAAACAAAAAATGTTGGAACTCAAGAAAAAGCATAAACCTTTAATGTTGAAACAATTAGTAGATATGTAAAACATATAAAGGACGACACACTAGAGTAATACTTATGAAAGGAATAATGCAGTCTTGATTTCCTAGCATCTAAAAGATTTGAAATCTAAAGTACTTATGAAATTTGCGATATTGCGATATTGGCATTGGGGAAAGAGAAAAGCCACACAAAAAGAAAGAACAAATTAAACCCGAATAGAAATATAATATAGATGGGATATGATCAAAGATATGTTCTTTGAAGCAGAGATTTATTTGAGATTTAAATTTTATGATTTCTAGAATAATTGGGTTCCCAATCACATATTTATTGAATTTCTTAACAGAAATGCAAGGTCTGCACAAAAATTATTGGGTTCGTGTGAACACATAAATAATGATGTAGATCCACCACTGGTATGAAGGTCCTGAAATTGCCTCGTTACAAGTCACAACTCTCAAGAGTCAAATGAAACACTTCAAAGGCAAAATCATACAACATATCCAACTTTCAGTAAATTTTAATTTGTTGCATTTAAAAGGAGCTTTTATGAAATGCAATTCCAAAGGGATAAGAAAGTTACCTCATTTTCTAACATAGTAAAAGCAACACAAGCCATAGCACAAAAATCATAGGATATGTTGATTCTCGAGTGTTTTATTCCATCTACTCCCACTATCTAAATTTATATGGCATTAACTTGACACAAAGTTTAAAAAATAAAAAATGACATTTGAAATTTATGATATATAACACTCCTTGACCATTCGTGGTGGCAAAAAATAATATCATTATTAAGGGTAAAAGGATAATTTTTAAAGTTAAGGTATTTCAAAATATAGAAATTTGACATTCTTCTTGGGATGAAATAAAAATAAAATGTGTCACATAAATTGGGATAAATAAAATAATAAACTGAGAAGGAATGCACTATAAAATCTAGGAATGAGTCTATAGTGAAGAACTAGAAGCACAAAAATGAGGGAAAAAATGATGAATGATAATAAGGGAAACGATGACAGGGCAACTCTCTATTTGCATGTAGTTATCACATATTTCAGCTAACAAACCAAAGGAGAGTTGCCCTATTACTGTCTCTACTTAATATACTAACTCAAAGGTCCAATCTTGATACGGTACTGATGTAGAAGGTAGTGTTATACATATTGTCTTAAACGTCAATATTAGTTTTACGTTCTCCTTACTTTTGAGGAGAGAATAGATATAGAAACTAAATATTTACCACATTACCTCAGTTTCTTCTATTTGAGTTCCTAATTTTCTTTATTCCTGTTCCCATAGATTTTAACAGTGTCATCACATGTTCACGTGTAATTGTCATTTGTTACAAAAACATGTAGAAGACAAGTCCATGTGAACAAAATCATGAACAAATAATCTGCGCATACACGAGTGAATTACAGTTTGCATTAGCATTTAGTTGGCTCTTTTAAAAAAATATTCATGTCGTTTATTTCATAATAATTCCTAAATATCCTGGTGCAGATTAGCATCATGTACTGAGGAATATATAATTGTACGAAAGTTCACTTTTACTATCGCTGTTACATTTTTGTTGGTAGGTGAAAAGAGTCAAGTGGCACACCTCATAGTAAGAAAAAATGCCTAATTAAGTGAGATTGGCCCTAGAAATATCAAAAAGCACATGAAAGCAAAAAGGAACCTGAAATAGAATTGTAGATGAATAAAAAAAGAAAGATGAATAGGAAGAAGGGTACTGTAACGACCAATTCCCGTCGTTATGAAAAATCCAATGGGGAAAGAATTGGGCTAGAAAAACTTTTGGTTAGTGACCTGAAAATTCCTAGCCTAGTCCAGATTTGGATGAAATCTGAGTCAGGTGAGATCTGGGGAAATCTGGTAATGAATGGGGGATTTAATTATGAATTTGATCATATGAGTGTATAGCCAAGAAGTTAAGGTACCCGTACGGCTTTACAGAATCGAATTAGGGTGAGTAGAACTCCCGAAACTGATCTTAGCGTGAACGGGTAGTTTTTAAACGTCAAGGGTTGAAGGTGTATTCTGAAATGGGAGTTTGGAACTCAAATTTCGACTCTCTATGGTGGGATGGGGTCCGCCGTAGTGGGCCAGTAGCGACTTAAGTCGGGTAAAACCCCAAAAATGTTATTTTTCTGCAACTTTTGTTTTTGAGAGCTAAGAGACAACCCAGAGCAAGTTCTTGACAGTTTTCCACCTCTTCTAGCACTAAAGGTAAGGTTTTTACTCCGATAATTTGTTTTTTGATCTGTAGAACTTAGATTCTTGGGTATTTACCATTAGGGTAGTGTTTCAATCTGAATTTAATGGTGGGAAAAGCCCTAATTAAACATTAGATTATTTGTCCATGGATAGATAAATTGATTATTATCTGGGTAAATTAGGTCTCGTTTATTGATCCTTGCGTTAATTATTTGTTTTTAGACCAAGAACAAGCGGAAAGATTCCAGAAATGGAAGGCTCAAGTGTATTAGGAGGATTCAAGCTTATTTTCGAGGTAGGTGATGGTTTGATTTTATTTTTGTGTGATATATATCGGTAATTGTGTCATTGTAATGCATCCATGTATGTGAAGGAGGCACTGTAGATCAACCCTAATAAAATGAGTATGAATGAACAATTGCATGCCATGAACCTAATACATGATTGTATGATTATGAGTATGTACATTATGGGTGTGATTGTTATTGTGGTTGTGCTGATGAGATTGGGTATCACGTTCCGACACATACATTGGATCGGGTGTCACGTTTCGACACATACATTGGATCGAGTGTCACGTTCCGACACATATATTGGATCGGGTGTGACGTTCAGACACATATATATAATCGGGTGTCACGTTCCGAACCCACTAACAGTTTGGGTGTGGGTTCCATGAGAGGACCATTGTACTGTCGTATCTACTTGGTATTGAGAATGTGAAATTGTACATTGCTCCTGAAATGATAACAGATTTATATATTCTGTATATGCGTGTTTACTGTGATGTGATTGCTTGTATATGTTTGCTTACTGGAATAGTCGTGTGATCCTACCAGTACACTGTAGTTGTGTACTGATACTGAACTTGCTCGTTCTTTGTTGAGTACAGGGAATCTTCAACCGGCTACTGATAGACCACAACTAGGAGATCAGTGATCGAGATCAGATTCAAGGGTGAGCCAGTTCTTTCAGGCTGCCATGGATCCTTCATTTTTGTTTAGTCCATTCTCTTCGGACTCGAACTAGTGTTTAGATATTTCTTATGTTTGGTTGGGGTTGTACAGCTTTTTCTTAGACTTGTTGCACTTTAGATGTTTTTGTACAATGACTTTCAGTCTAGGGGTTAACTTCCGCAATAGTTGTTAGTTGTTTTATGGAACTTCCGGAGTTTATGGGAACTCCATATTTCTTAGTCATTTAAACTAGCTTCCGTATCTTTAAATGCTTAATTTTTTGTTAAGGTTGCTTAGTCTGATTGTAGTAATGGTTCTCCCACCAGAGGGTTAGTGTGGGTGCCAATCACGACGGTCTGGATTATGACAAAGTTGGTATCAGAGCCCTAGGTTCATTGATCTCGTTATACCAAAATGAGTCTAGTAGAGTCTTGCGGAATGGTACGGAGACGTCTGTACTTTTCTTCAAGAGGCTATAGGAGTTTAGGAAATCTCTTTGTCTCTACTCTCTTTTTGCTATGACTTGATTCCAATTGGTATCTAATCTCTTTCACTCTTCTGTCTGCAGATGGTTAACACGCGACACAATGGCGTCAGGCCCATAGCCCCCACCAATGAGCCAGCTGAGGAGTCCGCAGCAAGAGGCCGCGTCGAGGCATGGGTAGAGAAAGAGGAAGGGGAAGAGGCCGAGGAAGGGTAGCACCTGCTAGGGGTGGAGCTCCAGTTGAGAATGCTCCCACAGATGAGGTTCCTCCCGCACATCAGGAAGAGGTAGAAGAGAATGTGGAAATCGAGAAATAAGAGGAGGTTGGCCCAGAGGGGGATGCTCAGGCAGAGGCTACATAAATTGGGGGTGGATGCGATCTTTTCATTTTTCTTTTAAAAATAACAAAAAATAAAATACAAACTTAATATTAAATATAAGAAAATTAGAGAACATATTTTCAGATTTTTTCCTTGCAAATTGAAAATAAAAGTATCATCTAAAAATGACTATTTTGTGGTTTTGCAATTTATCAAGTAAAAGTCTACCAAAAATGACATGAAAATTAGATCTAAAATACATATTTTAAGAGAAAAATGGGTTGAATGGGGGAGGATCAAAACTCACGTATCTACAGTAACAAACTTTTGTATTAATCAATAAGGTTCAACACTATAAAACTATAACTAGCCATACCCAACTAGCTAACTCAAAAAAACATAAAAATAATTTTTATTCTTGCTATTAATAAATTCATATGGTTGCAATTTTATGAGATCATTGAAACCCTTCAAGATTGAGCATTTGTGTCCCTTTATTTTCTTTTTGTATTATTTACTACTTAAATAACTAGAAGTACCTTCGCGAGCAAATTGAATTCTAGTTAGGGAAATATTACAAGCTCAAGGAGATGTTTAATAGGCATAACTCTTTTGGATGTTCAAATTTATTTTTTTATTCCTGGTTGCATCTAGTAGTATTCTAAAAGGATAAAGTAGTTTTCATGAATGTTTACCATATTATGTCTAGGTAGTAGAATTAAAAGACAATTTTATTATTCATTTTTGTAGGTTTAGACGATAATTAGTCATCTTGATATTGATAAATAAGTCATCATACAACGATTCACATTAATCATTCACAAAAATTATAGTACTTTATTTTTAAAAAATAATTATTTAATTAATAAAAAATCTTGTACTAATCACAATATATATATATATATATATATATATATATATATATATATATTATCAT
>JAJONR010008587.1:0-14457 GCA_029582245.1 Solanum etuberosum | reverse complement strand
GACAGTGGTTATCAGTTTATGTGGTGTATGGCTCTAGATATTCGCTTCAATAGGCACCACCATCCTTGTTTAATGGGGAGATGGCTGCGAACAGTTCTCTGTCATCCTCCAAATGTTCATCACTTAGAATGTTTTATTACTAGTAAAAAAAAAATTGTTGTACCATTGGTATGATACCAATATCATCGTTCCAATATTCATGCTTCTAATTGATGTGTCCTGCTGCTCTTTTCTTGAATTTAACTGTGGAATGCTTCAAGGAGCATGATTGAGGGCTAAAGGAAATTCTAATAGAGACTAATTTTATGTGAACCGTTTTTTCCACATCCGGTGTATTTTCCTTAAGCAAAAACAGTTGAAATAATATAGAAAGCATACACAGAGATGATATCATATCTCACATGTCATGACTATATAGATTCATCTCGTTCACTGCTGTGAATGCATAATCTCCAAAGTGTGATACTTGTGATCTTCCTCCGTCCCTCGATCTTGGATCTCCTCACCTTTCTTGCTCACTCCCCCGTATGCTGACCTACCTGACCTTACTGCATAGTTCTGCACTGGTGTCGAGGAAACCAAAATCTTTGCTCTGATCATTGTTAACTGACTAATATCGCCTTTGCATTGCCATAAATTACCACCGACTCATATTTGGTGTCTTATCTAACTTTTTTCCAGAAACAAGGTGCTCAATTGGTTGTACTTGAAGGAAAACGTTCGGAAGTGTGGGAAAATACATGGTCCACTTCTTGCTTGGATCTGCATTTGATGTCTTCAGGGGCTGCATGTGCAATGGTCCACGCATGGTTGCTTAGTATACGGTCTATAGTGTTTGAAGGCCATGAGCTACCAAAGATGTTGAGGTATTTCCTCTAATTCTCTTATATTTTTTTCAAAGTAGGACAAACTACAAGAGTGATGTACATAAATGAAATGTTCAACTGTCCTCTGCAGCATTTTGACTGGCTGGGGCAAGCACAGCAAGATAACAGGTGATGGCGCATTGAAACGAGCCATTGAAGGCTTGCTCACAAGCATAGGTGCACCATTCCAGGTAGCAAAGTGCAACATTGGGAGATTCATATCCACTGGAGCTGTGGTAACTGCTTGGTTGAGAGAATCAGGTACACTTGAAGTGCTTGTTCTTCAAGATGATGCAAGTCACTTGCGTGCCACAAGGTTTGGTCAAATTTCTAATTTACAGCAACTAACATTGTAGTCGTTTCTGTATAATTTGACAGGGGAATATAACATTTTTCCAGTGTAAATTAGTATATAAAATATATATTCCTTTGTTGGGTGTGAATGTCCTATTCTACTTTCACTTTAAACTGAACCAGTTACCGGGAATAAGGTTCTTACTTTAGGTTTTAACGTATTGTATAATGTGAAGTTGTGAACTCAAAGTCACAGTAAAGTATGAATTGAACGCTAAAGGACAAAGACAGTAACTAGTAAGGTATTGAGATTAATATTTAATATTTATGTACAAGTAAAAGTAGTAAATTACAATAGTCTTAATGGGTTATCAGTTTACCCAATATTAAAAACCAATATCGAACCAATAATTCGATAATAATTTTTAATAAAACCATTAAAAAACCGCTAACCCAATATTAATAAACCAATAACACCTTTTCCGGAATTCATGGTTCCAATTAATCAATGTGTATATGTTGCTGCCCTATACAAATTAATATAAAGCAAAAAAAGAGCTGTTATTTTGGGTCCCAAATCAAAAGACAATACCTTACTAATTCTATGATTCTATATTGTTCCACGATAACCCCCTCCCACACCATTCCTTCTATATATGACACTTGCATCATAACAAAGACTACTACTCGTATTTATTTCTTCGTAGCGAAGTCAAAATCTAAAGTTTATGAAGTCTGAATTCATCGTCAAATCTATAACTTATCTTAATGACTAAGTTTGTTATTCTAGTATAAGTAACAAATTAAAATAATCAACTTTTAAGCTAAAGTTATTGAATTCACGTGAATTCATATCTAATACCGAATATATATTATAGCTTCGTCCCTACTTCCTTGTACCCACCATTACTTCTTAACAAGTTTCATGTGCATCCATGTTCTCGATAGGAGGTGATAATTAACAACCAAGTAATATATTATACATACCACTATTTCGATTTTAATTAATACACAAAGAAAGTTTATTATATGCATTCGTTGAACCAGATTTTCAAAGAATCATTAATTTTGTTAATTGTTTTCTAATTATATGATTAGAAAAATTAAAGGGATGTACTTAGAGAATGTGATCTTATCCCAATTTCCAACATGGAAGATAATGAGGTCTCACTTTATATAGACAAAAACATGAGAAAATATGATTAGAAGATTGCTTAAATTAAGGAGCCTCCTGTTGGGGAACATGAAGTTAACTATTAGCAGCCTAAAAAAGGTCTATTGAGCTGTAATAGAGTCCCATTCACATTTTCATCGAATTTAAAATTTATGAATTCTAAATTTGTATTTGTAATTTGTCTTAACTTTTTCTTTTTAGAATTTCTTTTGTAAGCTCTCAAGCGCTATTTTTTTGGTGTGCGCCTTGTATAAATTCTCTCTTGTGCAATAGCTTATAAATTATATTAGAAATGTAAATTGCACTAGGCAAGCTCGATATAACAAGCTGGACTGAGAAGGTGTTTGGTAGAGGGAATCAATCTCTGTCCTCTCTTATAAAATATCATTATCACACCAACTCAACCATCCTTATAGATATGTTTGTTTTAGTTACTAGGTTCATAATTGAATATATATACATATTTAATAAACTTCTAATATAAATATAAATTTTAAGTAAAAACTATTGAATTCGTTCCAGCACGTACCAAATACTTTAGCTTTGGCCCGTTAGGGGCAGATGAATAGTTACGATACTAAATTCATCTTAACTTCATATTTTTGACGCAAAACATAAATTCTGTGTGAAAATCTACTAAAATTACAACAAATAGTTGGTATGAAACATAACTTTAAGAATATAGTTGGGTTCAATATAAATTTAAAAAAAAAATTAAACACATAAAATTTAAATTTTAAATCTATCTCCATCATATTCACATTAGGCATGCATCGAACGAAATTGTAAACAACACAAATGTCTTAAACACCCCACTAGTTACTAGCAACCACATATTAAGTCTATTCACCACATTCAAAATATAAACTACTTCTCTTGATAAAGACGACGCCTAAAACATGAAAGAATTTAAATTTTGAATCCATCTCGATGACTCATATATATTCACATAAGGCATGCATTGAATTTGGAAAAAGGGGCTAAAGGAATAATCCAGGGTGTTTTTCATTAAAATCATGCATGCGTGTGTGTTGTAATATGGGCCTATATGAATGAAAAAAATAAAATGTGGTGCTCTTTAATTTAAGCCATACAAACATATACTATATATATAGTTGGGGCGGTGAAGAAAATCATCATGTGGATTCATGTGCACTACTTAGCTGGATAACATGCATTCCTATAACTTACTAACCACAAATTAATATAATGTACACTTGGCTTCTTTTCATTCATTGATTTATTTGATTTATTTGATCCCCATTCTTTTGGAATACATTATTATGATGTTACCATTATCCTATAATTGGCCTAATGAATCATCATATATAACTTATATATATAGCCATACATTTTGCTTCTAAAAACACTCATTCCCTTCTCAAAAAAATTTGTCAAAGAGCTATCCTAAAAGATTCAACATATATACATAATTTCTTATGGGTATTATTTCTCATACTCCTAACAAGTCCTTTTTAGGAGGCCAAAGTCATATAAGGAGACAAAGAGTCACGACTTATAACGTAAGGCATGTCAAAAGGTGCAAAAGTGTTGTGATGAAGAGAAGGGTACGTGTAGAACGTTCTAGAAGGTTCGAGGATGAGATTGGAAGGAAGGTCAGGGTACTTAAGAAGTTGATTCCAATTAACTGTGAGGATTTGGGGTTGGAAGGGATTTTCAGAGAGACAGCTGATTACATTTTGGCTTTAGAAATGAGAGTTAAGGTTATGCAAGATATGGTAAATGTATTGTCACCTTCTAATAGTGACTAGGAAATCACTAAATCATGTATTATATTGTGTCAAAAATGACTTATATACAGATTAACTGATGTTGTTTTCTTTGTTCATTTTCTCAGTATAAGTATATACATACATCTAATAAGTTATCTCAGTACAATGCAAATCCTAAAGATAACAAAAATGAGAATGTGAATGTTTACAATTGTGAAATCAAAGTGAAGTTGCAAAACTATATAGTATTTTAAAGTTGCAAGCTTGTTTTGGTAACAAAGTGAGATTACTTACGATGTATATATATATATAACATAAACTTGAGATTAGATAGCATCGTAAAGTATACAAATCATCACAATTCACTTAGCACATTCTCCATATTCAACAGCAGAGTAGCCGATTAGGACGAGTATACCCGAGTTCAACATACATCAACTTAAACAATTTCAAAGCATTCATGAAGTCTCCATATTGCAGATACAGGAGAAGGGCCGGACCACAAAAACCTTCAAATCCAAACTAAACAGAAACATAAGAGATATGGTGAAAAAAACTTTCTATTGTAGCACAGTTTTCTCAACAATGCAGTGCTAGAAGCTAAAAACCACTGGCAAAAGGAGCTGCCAGGACCATGGATGTGCATTCTCAGAGAAGTATGACGAACATCTTTATAACAGCTTCAAATACAACAAGATTCAGGTTCAGGCAATATTGACCGACAGCTTTGAGAAACTCATTCCCAATGTTTGAAAAAGAATCCATTGTTATAGAGGTCATAGTGGGGCAGTTCACCACAATTTCGAACAAAGACTTATCAGTAATTGTTGGGCATTGGAAAAGATCAAGCGACGACCCTCATGAGCAATCTCAGATAAGCCTTCATCACCAACAGAAAGAAACATCCCATAACAAAACATGTTTGAGAGTAGGAAAACTAAACTTTGCTCCCTAGAAGTTCTCTCAGCTACTAGAAACTCCAAAATGTCCCACAATATCAGCAACAGGACCCCTTCCTAAACTCAATAGGTCATCACGGACACCATAAAAAAACTTCTCCCAAAAAACCTCCGAGATCACATATTACCCAAAATTTATGGATTATACCACATAAAAAATAAAAAAATCGTTATTTCCTATTCCGAGCCTACTTGAACTTGAAAATACCGATGTTTGCCCCTTAGGACCAATGCATGCCATTAATAAGGTCGTCCCACAAAATATTTCGGCCAAAAAACCTCACGGATCACATATAAACCAAAATTCATGGACTATAGCATACGAAAAATGGAAAATCGATATTTTCCGTTCCGGATCTCGTTTAAACTTGAAAATGTCGACGTTTGCCCCTCCTAATCAATGCTCGCCATTAAATAGGTCATCACAGACGCCTACAAAAAAAATTGGCGAAAAACCACCGAGATCACATATCACCCAAAATTCATGGATTACGAGAAATGTAAAAATCGGTATTTCCCATTCTAGGCCTCGTTTGAACTTGAAAATACCGACGTTTGCCTCTCCGAACGAATGCACGCCATTAGATAGGTCGTCTAGGACGCCAACAAAGAATTTTGGCCAAAAAACCGCCGGGTTCACATATCACCAAAAATCCATGGACTATAGCACATGAAAAATTGAAAAATTGGTATTTTCCGTTCCGGACCTCGTTTGAACTTGAAAATGCTGATGTTTTTCCCTCTGAACCAACGCATGCCATAAAATAGGTCGTCACAAACGCCCACAAAAAAATTCGGCCTAAAAACCTCCTGGATCACATATCACCCAAAATTCATGGACTATAGCACACGAAAAGTGGAAAAATCGATATTTTTCATTTCGAGCGTCGTTTGAAATTGAAAAAGCCGAAGTTTGCCCCTCCAAACCAACGCAAGCCATTAAATAGGTTGTCACACACGCCCACAAAAAAATTCGGCCAAAAAATCATCGGGACCACAATCACCCAAAATCCGTGGACTATAGCACACGAAAAATGAAAAAAAAATGATGTTTGTCGTTTCAGGCCTCGTTTGAACTTTAAAATTCCAATGTTTTCTCCTTCGGACCAACGCAAGCCATTAAAAAGGTCGTCACGAACCCCAACAATAAATTTTGGTCAAAATACCACGCGGATCACATATCCCCCAAAATCTATTGACTATAGCATACGAAAAATAGAAAAATCGGTATTTCGTGTTCCGACGCTCGTTTTAACTTGAAAATGCCGACGTTTTCCCCTCCGAACCAACACACACCATTGAATAGATCATCACAGACGCCCACAAAAGTTTCGGCCAAAAAACCATCGGGATCACATATCACCAAAAATTCATGGAAGAACACGAAAAATGGAAAAATTGATATTTCTCGTTCTAGCCCTCGTTTGAACTGGAAAATACCGACGTTTACCCCTCCGGACCAACGCACGCCATTTATAAAGTCATCACGAATACCCACAAAAAATTTCGGCCAAAATACCACACAGATCACATATCACCCTAAATTCATGGACTATAGCACACGAAAAATTGAAAAATCAGTATTTTCCGTTCCAGGTCTCGTTTGAACTTGAAATGCAAACGTTTTCCCCTCCAAACAACAACACGCCATTAAATAGGTTGTCACAAATGCCATGAAAAATTTCGGCCAAAAAACTACCGGAATCACGAATCACCCGAAATCTATGCACTATATCACACGAAAAATGAAAAACTCAGTAGATCACGTTTCGGGCCTCATTTGAATTTGAAAATGCCGATGCTTGCTCCTCAAGAAAAACTCACTCCATTAAATAAATCTTAATGGATGCCCATAAAAAATTTCAGTCAAAAAACCACCGAAATCACATATCACCCCAAATCAATGGACTATAGCACACGAAAAATAAAAAAATTAAGAATTTCTCGTTACGGGCCTTGTTTAAACTTGAAAATGCCGACGTTTTCTCCTTCGAACAAACAAACACCATTAAATAAGCCGTCACGGACGACCACAAAAAATTTTGGTCAAAAAACCACCGGAATCACATATTACACAAAATCCATGGATTATAGCACACGAAATATGGAAATTTTGTTTTTCCTGCTTTAGGGCTTGTTTGAACTTGAAAATGCGCCCGTTTGCCCCTCGGGACCAACTCATGCAAATAATAAGGTCGTAAGGATGTCCATGAAAAATTTTCGGCCAAAAACAAGTCACAATCATGTATCACCAAAAATCCATATAATACATAACACACGAAAATCGCTAAAATCTAGTTTTTCCTACTTTGGGGTTCGTTTGAACTTAAAATGCACCCGTTTTCCACTCGGGACCAACTCAGGCCATTAATAAGGTTGTAACAGACGTCCATAAAAATATTTAGCCAAAAACAAGCCGGAATCCTGTATCACCAAAAATCATTGGACTATAGCATATGAAAATCGGTAAATCTGGTTTTTCCTGCTTTGGGGCTCGTTTGAACTTGAAAATGCGTCTGTTTATCCCTATGGACCAACTTACGCCATTAATAAGGTCTTAATGGACTGTAATAAAAAATTTTGGTAAAAAACAAGTCGGAATCCATGGACTATAACACACGAAAATCGGTAAAATATGGTTTTTCCTTTTTTGGGCTCATTTGAACTTAAAAATGCCCCTGTTTTACCCTAGGAACCAAGTCACGCCATTAATGAGGTCGTAACGGACGTCCATGAAAATTTTTGGCCAAAAACAAGTTGGAATCTTGTATCACCAAAAATTCATGGACTATAGCACACGAAAATCGATAAAATCTGGTTTTTCCTACTTTGAGGCTTGTTTGAACTTGAAAATGCTCCTGTTTGCCCCTCGGGACCAACTCACGCCATTCATAAGGTCGTAACGGATGTCCATGAAAAAATTCAGCAAAAAACAAGCAGGAATCCTGTATCACCAAAAATCCATGGACTATAACACATGAAAATTGTTAAAATATGGTTTTTCCTTCTTTGGGCTCATTTGAACTTGAAAATGCGCCAGTTTTCCTCTAGAAACCAAGTCATGCCATTAATGAGGACGTAACGGACGTCCATGAAAAATTTCAACTAAAAACAAGCTTGAATCTTGTATCACCAAAAATCCATGGACTATAGCACACGAAAATTGGTAAAATCTGGTTTTTCCTGCTTTGGGACATGTTTAAACTTGAAAATGCTCTTGTTTGCCCCTCGGGACCAACTCACGCCATTCATAAGGTCGTAACGGACGTCCACGAAAAATTTTGGCCAAAAATAAGCATGAATCTTGTATCACTAAAAATCCATGGACTATAGCACACAAAAATTGGTAAAATCTGGTTTTCGTGCTTTGGGGCTCGTTTGAACTAGAAAATACGCCAGTTAGCCCCTCGGGACCAACTCACGCCATTAATAAGGTCCTAACGGATGTCCATGAAAAATTTCGGCCAAAAAAATGCTGGAATACTATATCAGAAAAAATCCATGGTCTATTGAAGATGAAAATCGTTAAAATCTAGTTTTTCTTGCTTTGGAGCTCGTTCAAACTTTAAAAGGCACCTGTTTGCCCCTAGGGACCAAATCACGCCATTAATAAAGTCGTAATGGACGTCCCTGTAAATTTTGGCTAAAAACAAGCCAGAATCCTGTATTACCAAAAATTTATGGACTATAGCACACGAAAATTGGTAAAAATTTGGTTTTTCCTACTTTGGAGCTCGTTTGAACTTGAAAATGCGCATGTTTTCCCTTCGGGATCAACTCACACCATTAATAAGGTCGTAACAGACGTTCATGAAAAATTTTGGCAAAAAAAAGCTGGAATCTTGTATCACCAAAAATCCATGGACTATAGCACACGAAAATCAGTAAAATCTGGTTTTTCCTGCTTTGGGGCTCGTTTGAACTTGAAAATTCACCCGTTTTCCCCTCGGGACAAACTCACGCCATTAATAAGGTCGTAACGAACGTCCATGAAAAATTTCAGCCAAAAACAAGCCAGAATCATGTATCACCAAAAATCCAGAGACTATAGCACACGAAAATCGGTAAAATGGGGACTTTGCCGGCTCTGGGGCTCGTTTGACCTTGAAAATGGGCCAGTTTGGCCATGGGGACCAACCGACTCCATAGCTAAGGTTTTAACGGGCGTCCATGAAAAATTTCGGCAAAAATGACGTCGGAATTCAAAATCACCAAAAATCCATGGACTATAGCACACGAAAATCGGTAAAATGGGGAGTTTGTCGGTTCTAGGGCTCGTTTGACCTTGAAAATAGCCCAGTTTGGCCGTGGATACCAACCGACCTCATAGCTAAGGTCTTAACGGACCTCCATGAAAATTTTCGGCAAAAATGACGTCGGAATTCTGGATCACCAAAATCCATGGACTATAGCACACGAAAATCGGCAAAATGGGGGGTTTGCCTTCTCTGGGGCTCGTTTGACCTTGAAAATTGGTCGGTTTGGCCGTGGGGACAAACCGGCTCCATAGCTAAGGTCTTAACGGGCGTCCATGAAATTTTTTGGCAAAAATGACGTCGAATTTCTGGATCACCAAAAATCCATGGACAATAGCACATGAAAATCGGCAAAATTCGGGGGTTTGCCCGCTCTGGGACTCGTTTGACCTTGAAAATGGGCCGGTTTGGCCATGGGGACCAACTAGCTCAATAGCTAAGGTCTTAACGGGTGTCCATAAAAATATTCGACAAAAATGACGTCGGAATTCCGAATCACCAAAAATTCATGGACTAAAGCACACAAAAATCGGCAAAATGGGGGGTTTGGCTTCTTTGGGGCTCGTTTCACCTTGAAAATGGGCCGGTTTGGCCGTGGGGACCAACCGGCTCCATAGCTAAGGTCTTAACGAACGTCCATGAAAACTTTCGGCAAAAATGTCGTCGGAATTCCAGATCACCAAAAATCCATGGACTAGCACACGAAAATCGGCAAAATGGGGGGTTTGCCAACTCTGGGGCTCGTTTTACCTTGAAAATGGGCCGGTTTGGCCATCGGGACCAACCGGCTCTATAGCTAAGGTCTTAACGGACGTCTAAGAAAAATTTTGGTAAAAATGATGTCAGAATGCCGGATCACTGAAAATGCATGGACTATAGCACACGAAAATTGGCAAAATGGGGGGTTTGCCAACTCTTGGGCTCGTTTGACCTTGAAAATGGGCCAGTTTGGCCATGGGGACCAACAGGCCTCATAGGAAAGGTCTTAACGGACGACCATGGAATTTTTTGGCATAAATGACGTCGGAATTCCAGATCACCAAAAGTCATGGACCGTAGCATAGGAAAATTGGGAAAATGGGGGGTTTGCCTACTCTTAGGCTCATTTGACCTTGAAAATGGGCTGGTTTGGCCGTGGGGACCAACCGGCTCCATAGCTAACATCTTAACGGGCGTCCATGAAAATATTCGATAAAAATGACGTCGGAATTCCAGATCACCAAAAATCCATGGACTATAGCACACGAAAATTGGCAAAATGGGGCGTTTTCCTGCTCTGGGGATCGTTTCACCTTGAAAATGTGTCAGTTTGGCCGTCGGGACCAACCGGCTCCATAGCTAAGGTCTTAACGGACGTCCAACAAAAAATTTAGTAAAAATGACGTCGGAATGCCGGATCACTAAAAATGCATGGACTATGCACACGAAAATCAGCAAAATGGGGGGTTTGCCTGCTCTTGGGCTCGTTTGACCTTTAAAATTTTGCCGGTTTCACCATGGGGACCAACCGGCCTCATAGCTAAGGTCTTAACGGACGTTCATAAAAATTTTCGGCAAAAATGACGTCGGAATTCCGTATCACCAAAAATCCATGGACTATAGCACACGATAATCGGCAAAATGAGGGGTTTGCCTGCTCTGAGCTCGTTTCACCTTTAAATTGGGCCGTTTTGGCCGTGGGGACAAACCGGCTTCATCGCTAAGGTCTTAACGGACGTCTAACAAAAATTTTGGCAAAAATGACGTCGGAATTTTGGATCACCAAAAATTCATGGACTAAAGCACACGAAAGTCGGCAAAATGGGGGGTTTTCCTGCTCTGGGGGTCGTTTCACCTTGAAATATGGCCGGTTTAGCCATGGGGACAAACTGGCTTCATAGCTAAGGTCTTGACGGACGTCCAAGAAAATTTTCGGCAAAAATGACGTCGGAATTTCGGATCACAAAAAATCCATGGACTATAGCACACGAAAATCGGCAAATTGGGGGGTTTGCCTTCTCTGGGGCTCGTTTGACCTTGAAAATTGGCCGGTTTGGCCGTGGGGACCAACCGACTCCATAGCTAAGGTCTTAACGGGCGTCCATGAAAATTTTCGGCAAAAATGACGCCGGAATTTTTGATCACCAAAAATTCATAGACTATAGAACACGAAAATCGGCAAAATGGGGGGTTTGCCGGCTCTAGGGATCGTTTAACCTTGAAAATAGGCCAATTTGGACGTGGGGACCAACCGGCCTCATATCTAAGGTCATAACGGACGTCCATGAAAATTTTTGGCAAAAATGACGTCGGAACTCCAGATCACCTAAAATCCATGGACGCACACGAAAATCGGCAAAATGGGGGGTTTGCCTACTCTGGGGCTTGTTTGACCTTGAAAATGGGCCGGTTTAGCCATGGGGAAAAACCGACTCCATAGCTACGGTCTTAACGGAAGTCCATGAAAAATTTCGTCAAAAATGACGTCGGAATTCTGGATCACCAAAAATCCATTGACTATAGCATACAAAAATTGGGAAAATGGGGGGTTTGCCTTCTCTGGGGCTCGTTTGACCTTGAAAATTAGCCGGTTTGGCCGTGGGGACCAACCGACTCAATACCTAAGGTCTTAACGGGCGTCCATAAAAATATGCGGCAAAAATGACGTTTGGGGGGTTTGCCTCCTCTGGGGCTCGTTTCACCTTGAAAATGAGCCGGTTTGGCCGTGGGGACCAACCCACTCCATAGCTAAGGTCTTAACGGATTTCCAAGAAAAATTTCGATAAAAATGACGTGAGAATGCCGGATCACTAAAAATCCATGGACTATAGCACACAAAATTGGCAAAATGGGGGGTTTGCCTTCTTTGGGGCTCGTTTGACCTTGAAAATTGGTCGGTTTGGCCGTGGGGACCAACCGACTCAATACCTAAGGTCTTAACGGGAGTCCATAAAAATATGCGGCAAAAATGACGTCGGAATTTCGGATCACCAAAAATCCATGTACTATAGCACACGAAAATCGACAAAATGGGGAGTTTGTCGGCTCTAGGCTCGTTTGACCTTGAAAATGGGCCGGTTTGGCCGTGGGGACCAACCAAGCTCCACAGCTAAGGTGTTAACGGATGTATATGAAAATTTCGGCAAAAATGACGTCGGACTTCCAGATTACCAAAAATCCATGGACTATAGCACACGAAAATTGGGAAAATGGGGGATTTGCCTGCTCTGGGGATCATTTGTCCTTGAAAATGGGCAGGTTTGGCCGTGGAGACCAACCGGCTCCATAGCTAAAGTTTTAACGGACGTCCAAGGAAAATTTCGATAAAAATGATGTCGGAATTTCGGATCACCAAAAATAGATGGACTATAGCACACGAAAATCGATAAAATAGGGGTTTGCCTGCTTTGGGGCTCGTTTGACCTTGAAAATGGGTTGGTTTGGCCGTGGGGACAAACTGCATCCATAGCTAAGGTCTTAAAGGACGTCCAAGAAAAATTTTGGCAAAAATGACGCTGAAATTCCGGATCACCAAAATTCCATGGACTATAGCACACGAAAATCGGCAAAATGGGGTGTTTACCTGCTCTGGGGATCGTTTGACCTTGAAAATGGGCCGGTTTGGCCGTGGGGACCAACCGGCTCCATAGCTAAGGTCTTAACGGGCGTCCATGAAAATTTTCAGTAAAAATGACGTCGAAATTTTGGATCACCAAAAATCCATGGATTATATGACACGAAAATTGGAAAAATGGGGGGTTTGCCTGCTCTAGGGCTCGTTTGACCTTTAAAATAGGCCGGTTTAGCCATGGGGACGAACCGGCTCCATAGCTAAGGTCTTAACGGGCGTCCATAAAAATATTCGGGAAAAATGACGTCTGAATTCCGGATCACCAAATATCCATGGACTATAGCACACAAAAATCGGCAAAATGAGGGATTTGCCTACTCTGGGCTCATTTGGACTCTAGAGTTCGTTTGACCTTGAAAATGGGTCGGTTTTTCCGTGGGGACTAACCGGCTCAAAAGCTAAGGTCTTAACGGGCGTCCATGAAAAATTTCTGCAAAAATGACGTCGGAATTCCGGATCACCAAAAATTTATGGACTATAGCACACGAAAATTGGGAAAATGGGGGATTTGCTTGCTCTGGGGAACGTTTGACCTTGAAAATGGGCAGGTTTGGCCGTGGGGACCAACCGACTCCATAGCTAAAGTTTTAACGGATGTCCCAAAAAAATTTCGATAAAAATGACGTCGGAATTTTGGATCACCAAAAATAGATGGACTATAGCACACGAAAATCGGTAAAATAGGGGATTTGCCTGTTCTGGGGCTCGTTTGACCTTGAAAATGGGCTGGTTTTGGCCGTGGGGACAAACCGGATCCATAGATAAGGTCTTAACGGACGTCCACCAAATTTTTTGGCAAAAATGATGTAGGAATTATGGATCACCAAAATTCCATGGACTTTATAGCACACGAAAATCGGCAAAATAGGGGGTTTACCTGCTCTGGGGCTCGTTTGACCTTGAAAATGGGCTGGTTTGGCCGTGGGGACCAACCGGCTCCATAGCTAAGGTCTTAACGGACGTCCATGAAAAATTTCATCAAAAATGACGTCGGAATTCTGGATCACCAAAAATCCATGGACTATAGCACACAAAAATTGGCAAAATGGGGGGTTCGCCTTCTCTAGGGCTCGTGTGACCTTGAAAATTGGCCGGTTTGATCGTGGGGACCAACCGACTCAATATCTAAGGTCTTAACGGGCGTCCATAAAAAATTTCATCAAAAATGACGTCGGAATTCTGGATCACCAAAAATCCATGGACTATAGCACACAAAAATTGGCAAAATGGGGGGTTGCCTTCTCTAGGGCTCGTTTGACCTTGAAAATTGGCCGGTTTGATCGTGGGGACCAACCGACTCAATATCTAAGGTTTTAACGGGAGTCCATAAAAATATTCGGCAAAAATGACGTCAGAATTCTGGATCACCAAAAATCCATGGACTATAGCACACGAAAATCGGCAAAATGGGGGGTTTGCTTGCTCTGGGGCTCGTTTCACCTTGAAAATGGGCCGGTTTTTCTGTGAGGACCAACCGGCTTCATAGCTAAGGTCTTAACGGGCGTCCATGAAATTTTTTGTCAAAATGACGTCGGAATTTTGGATCACCAAAAATCCATGGATTA
>JAJONR010008586.1:0-21591 GCA_029582245.1 Solanum etuberosum | reverse complement strand
TATATATATATATATATATATATATATATATATATATATTATCACATGTTTACGTTACACCCAACAAAGATATTGTTCATATCCTTGTAAAAAAATCAACTTATTTAACCAGGCATGATTCGTTCAAGGGTCAATAACAACGTTGTGTTATCAAGTATCGAGGGATGGTATAAGAACGTAAAAAGTTATTGAGAAAAAGTTAATATAAGGAAAAATGAAAGATAGAAATAATTTATGTAATAACTAACAAAATTCATAATGCTAAAACTAAAAAATGTAAAAGGGTGTGAATAACATCTGAAATAACTAGTAAGAGCTAAGAGAATTTATTATGACATAACTAAAGAATTAAAGTGCAATAGCTGAATTTCTTATTAATTTTGCATTCACTTAAATAAATATGACTTCTAATTAATTTTACTATTTATTTAGATAGTTAATTAGATTTTAATTTAGTGTAGGGGCAAAATGGTAATCCAACTTTTCACTTTAAAACTTTCCTGTGTTGTACGTTTATTCCATATTACATAATATAAAATTTATTTTGCAAATGATAAATCTTAAACAATTCACGTATTTTCTTATTTTCTATGATTTGTTTTAGAAAAAGAAGAAATCAGAACATTTAAAAGTAATATATTTTGAAGTTAGAATATCTTGTTAACATGATGATACTTTCATGACATATATATTACATTAATTTAAATACAAATATCTACCCAAATATATATGTGTATATAAATATTTGCATATAATAAAAATATTTATCTCATAAAAATTAGCAATTGAATAAAAAATAAAAATTAAACTAATACACCCTTCAACCCGGCGTAATTATAAATCATATAAATTTTTCTTGGACTAAAATACATAAATATTAAAAAAAAGAAAGTAAATAAGTAAAATGAAAGGGAAATATTTATATAGTAACGACTATTTTGAAGCAAACTTCCTGACAATCTCAATCACATAAATAACATTGTAAATAAAGTCATTATTATATCTTGAGCATCAACAAAACAACTCTTCACAATTCTCAGACTCATGAGAACTTCAATAATTATTGAAAAAGATATTCAGACACATATATATCTGCATCATAGGAGAAATTGTTAATAAAAACAAATGAATTTAGACTACTTCATGTTAGCTTTATATATTGAAACATTAAAAGCAAAAAAAAGAATTATTATTATTATATCACCAAAAATTATTTTCCTCAAGTACTCGATCGAGGTTCTGGAATATATCTTCTTAGGATAGCATGATTTACTTCATCAGAATAGTGGCACCTCAAATTCAATTGACTTCAAATTCACTCAACGTCAATAAATCAAATGAAAATTTTTAAAGTATAAGAAAAAGAAGAGTAGAAGATTAGAAAACTTTTGTTGTTGAAAAATGAGAAGAAATCCTCCTATCTATAGCCAACAAAGGGTAGTATGAACATCTGTTTATTGTGTCTTATCTGAAAAGTCACAACCCATCTGAAAAGTGACAATCCTTTGAAAAAGTCACAACTTATCGGAAAAGTCACAACTCTTTGGAAAAGTCACAACTCATCTAAAAAGTCACAATCCTTTGTAAAAGTCACAACTTATTGGGAAAGCCACAACATTTAGGAAAAGTCACAACTTATTGGGGAAGCCACAACATTTAGGAAAAGTGAGAACTCATCAGAAAAGTCACAACCATTTAGTAAAGTCACAACCCTTCGAAAAATTCACAACTCATCAGAAAAGTCATAACCTTTCAAGAGAACATATGCTATTCAAATAGATATAGATGGGTGTTTTAAGTAGGGGTATTATAGTAATTTAAAATTCGAGTTAGGAAGTTCATGCTTTTAAGGTAGTATAAAAAATAAATAAATATATATAAGTATAGATAGATAAAGATTATTATACAAAAATGAATGTGTCAATTACTACTCTTTCATTTATTCATGTTCTTTAATATAAAAATTTAATTATCTTTATGTTTATTATTCTCACGACTTTTGATGATCATAACTCCTGATTTATATATATATATATATATATAGAGAGAGAGAGAGAGAGAGTGATGTGACATATCTCTATAGTTTAGAAAATCATTATCTTTTTCTCACTTTTTGACATTTTACCATTCATTTGTCTATATATTTTATTCTTTAAGAAGATAAAAAATTTTAATTTAATTAATCAACTTTCACCTTTCACTATTATTATCTTTCTGTTATAAAAGAACTTAAAGTAACAGAACTAAAAGGAAGATAATAAAGAGAGAATGTACTATATTTATTCCTTCATTGTTATCACTTCAAATGAAGTAGTGAGCCCTTTTATAGGCAATGTACATTGGGCAATGAATGGCTGACACAAGCCGTCCACTACTTTGCACAAGGTGTGCACAAATTCCACAATTTCAACACTCCAATATACACACTATCCACATACCATATTGTCACATCCACACGTTCATAGCACTCCCCCTTGGATGTTCATGCCTAACTAAAGAAACTTTAGGTGAAGGAAAAATAGTACATATATCTTTAAATATGCATTTGCTTGCTGCCTCATTAAAAACCTTGCTAGGAAAATCCAATGGGACAAAACCTAGACTAAGGAAAAAAGAGTACAACGTGTATTCTATTTCCCCTGATGAAGACCATGATTTATATTGTTAAGTCTTCACATTCCAATTCTGTGTACCATCTTCTCAAGAGTTGAGACTGGTAAGGATTTGGTGAATAAATCTGTTGGATTATCACTTGAACGAATTTGTTGAACATCAATATCACCATTCTTCTGGAGATCATGTGTGAAAAATAATTTTGGTGAAATTTGCTCATTCTATCTCCTTTCATGAAGCCTCCTCTTAATTGAGCTATGCATGCAACATTGTCTTCAAATAGCATTATGGGTACTTTGACATCACACTTCAAACCACACCTTTTTTTGATGTAATGTATTACTGATCTCAACCGCACACATTCTCTACTTGCTTCATTAATAGATATTATCTCAGCATGATTTGAAGAAGTAGCGACAATAGACTGCTTTGTAGATCACCATGATATAGCAGTACCACTGTATGTGAACAAATAACCTGTTTGAGATCGAGCTTTATGTGGGTCAGATAAATAACATGCATCTGCATGACCAACAAGATCTGCACTATCTTTGTTAGTATATGTCACGACCCGAGCCTACACCCTGGATGTGGCCGGCACTCGAGAACCATTGCTGGTCCCCAAGTGAACCCTCATCCTGGCTGGCTACAATTGGAAGACTAACTCAAGGATACAAAGCTTAAAACTGAATTAATTTCAATAAACTCAAATACTCAACCTTTTTAAAAGTCTTTACAATACTCAAAATAAAAGTAATTGCAGAAACTCCTCAACTTTGTCTATCTACGAAGCCTCTACTATTACAGAAGGATATCGGGACAAGACTCACGACATCTCCAAACTAATAACTGTAAGATAAAGGTGAAGTCCTCTGAAATATAAGAAGCTCACCACAGCTGACTGAAATATCACATGACCTCAACGAACTTCCTGTTGATGATACTGAATACCTGTATCTGTATCATGAAATGATGCAGGCCAAATGACTCAGTATATGGAATGTACAAGCATGTAAGGGGAATTCTAAAGCATAAATATAAGCTTGAACTGATGGAAAAGAAACATACTTACCTCTTCTCAACTCACTCAACTCACTCAACTCAACTCAACTCAACTCAACTCAACTTAAGACACATCGTTCAACTCAATAATAAGAGACTCAACTCTGTGAAACATAGTTCAACTCGACTCAGATAAAATAGGGCTCAACTCAATATATAGAGACTCAACTTTGGATACTCAACTCAAGATAAAGCAACAATAAAAGATGCAATATATGAAAAACTTTTAAAACAATAGATAGCAACTCAATGTATTGAAGAATACAATAATAACTCAATTGTATATAAAAATACAATATAAATCTGTGGGAGATTTTCTAACCGACAACCATCACTATGAACTATGTGATGATACAACATCTAGCCCACGCAGCCAGAACTGTCCTATAATTTGCCGGGGTATAAAACCTACTACTAAGTGGATCCACTAGTCTATGCTAAAAAACAATAAGGAATCATCTAAAAAGTATGACCCTTTCTACCCATGTTGGCTACATTCATTTATGGGAGCTGTGAGTTGTCTGAAATCTCCCCCGTATCGGTGCTCAATACTACTCCCAAAATATAACTAGCTCATATGTTTAAAAACATAACTCTTTCTGTGTTTTGAGATTATTACTCCAAAATATTTCTCTTAAAAGAGATGGTACTCAAACTGCTCAAAACTCTTTTGGAAATCGGTGTTTCCTCTCTACTTAAATGTAAAAGCATTTACTCATGGGAATACTTGGTTCCCATATATCATTTTAAATAAAATGAACTCAGCTCTACTCTTCCTCAAACTCATATGCTCAAGTCTTAAAATAAATTTAAAAAGGTTTGCAAAAGACTTCTTAAAATAGGGTTCATACCGAATTATGGACGTGAACGACTCAATTCAAGGTTTTCAATAATCATACATAGAACTCAATACTCAGAACTCAACAACTTTAGAACTCAAGGACTCATTGATAATACTCATCTTAAAAATGCTCAACTCAGAGGGTTCATGCGGAATTATGGACATGGACTACTCAACTCAAGGACTCAATGATACTTCTCATCTAAAGACTGCTGGACTCATACGGTTAATACGGAATTATGGGCACGAACAACTCAACTCAAGGACCTTGATAGGTAACATGTAGTAGTCCCATGATTAGGAATATAATCTCAAAAGGTTAAGAAACTCGATACTCAAGACTTAGAACTTGAATATACTACTCCACTAAAATATTCTCAAATGTTGGAGTTCATGCGGAATTTATGGGAATGAACGACTCGACTCAAGGATCTTAATGATCATGTAGACTCATGAATACATTCTCCTCATTCTCATACCCACTTACTCGAGTCTTGAAACAATTCATAAGTAACTGTAGAAGACTCCTCGAAAAGACTCAAAGGGACTTTCTCAAACAACTCTGAAGAACTCTCAAGACTTAACTCTTAACTCTACCTTGAATTTGAATTATGGATTCAAGTTTATGATTCATGTTATGAATGATTTCTAGATGTTTAGAAGTAGTTTAGAGTGCTTAGAATCGATAGGGCTTGAAGATGCCCTTTTAAAAGACTCAAACGGGCAAAACGACGGAGAAAGGGTGGGGGCAGGCGACCCTGGCGCACTGAGTGGTGCAGGGCGCCAGCCCTCTACCTACATAGGTGTGGTTGGGGCGCACTGGCTGGCGCAGGGCGCCAGGCCCCAACCCAGAAAACCCCGACGACTTTTCTTTCTTATTTTTCTGACCCTAACTCGCCTAGAATCAAATGGTTTCTCCCCCCAATCACATAGATTCGAATACCCAACCAAAGTACATAAGAATCTACTAAAAAAAACTCTGAAAATCCATACGATTATCTCAAGAACTCATCGAAACCCAACAATCAAGATTACGAAAAGGAATTTCAAGAAAATACTTGAAGAACTCAAATCCTTCAACTTTAAGAACAAATTTGCACTGAAAATAACATGATTGGCGTGTGGGTGAACGAACCCAACACTATGAGAACTCACATACCTCTTAGGATAAAATCCTTGGTGAAAATCCCTCGAAGATCGCAAGAATCTTGATCATCTTGAACCTTCCCTCTTTTCTCTTCTTTTCTTTTCTTTTCTCTTCTTGAACTCTCTTCTAAAACCCTAAGCGTATTTGGATTTATCAAAAACTGACCCAAATCAGATTTTCCCCCAAAAAATTACTAAAATTTGTTTTAAGCTGATTGGGTAAGGAAAAGACCAAAATACCCCTCTTTAGTTCGGATGGAAAGGCCCTATCTAGAGAGGCTGCACTCAAACGGTCATATCTCCCTCATCCAAGCTCAAAATTTAGCAAACTCGGTGGCGTTGGAAAGAGGACTCAGAGATATTTCATTTGATATCTTATGGGTCTCCAAACTTATCCTGTGCTAAAAGTTATGGTCGTTTGAAGTTAACCTAAAACTTAGAAGAACCTAGGAATGGCTTGAATGAATTTCTCTTTAGTTCTTGTTGGAACTCAAGGTGCTACATCTAGTGACCTTAACACTTAAGAAAATTTAAATTCCTTGGTAAAATCCTACTCACAACGAAGGATGGTTCAAGTCTTAGCTAAAAAAAATTCTGGGGTGTTACAGTATCTCCCCCTTGGGATCATTCATCCTCGAATGACGGCTGGACTGGGTATGGAATGGAGTTACTCTTATCATCTCTTCCATACCGACTATAATTTGCCCGCATTACTATTCAGAACCAACTAAGGGCTCTCATTTAGCTATTTCTCATAGCAAACCTCATCCTCCTTTTCCTCCTCATTTATAACCTTAGACGTAATTATCACACCATCATTATCACGATAAGAACATTAAGCTTCTCCTTCTAATATCGCCCCACTACTAAAAGGACCTCTGAAAAAATATCTCCCATACTCTTTTGAAATCATTACTATCATATTCTCAACACTTGACTTGATTTCTCATCTTATCATCTCCCCCTTAGGTCTAAAGCTGACACTTGAAAGCTATTGACCTATTCCATCATCTCTAACTGGTCTACATCCTCTTTTACTATAACACTCGGTAGAAGCTTATCTCATGACTACCGAACTCTCCATAAGCAGGTACTAAGACCTCTTTCTAAGGTGTTTCTTTTAGCCTCTTCTGATTACATTCCCTCTCGGTACCCCTCTTAACGCTCTTGTTACTCTTGTGACATAGCCACACTTCACTGCCCTTATCTAAAGGTTAGGGTCTCTCACTTGTGCCACTCATATTTATTGCAGCTAATCACCTCAATTCCTCACCTACTCTATGTCAAGTCTTCTAGATCAAATCTCAAGACTAACATCATCACCCTCATGGTGCCATCCTTTTGATCAAGACACTCATCTCAAATTCAAGCTTAATGTAAATTACTAAACCTGAATATCAATATGATTGCTCGCTTACTATACTAACTTACCACTACTGGATACAAATTCAGAAACACTCATCCCTTATGGTGCCATTCTTTTGATCAAGACACTCATCTTAAATTCAAGCTTAATGTTTTTTACTAAACCCAAATATCAATATGAGTGCTCGCTTACTATACTAACTTACCACTACTGGATACAAATTCAGAAACACTCATCCACTAGGACCTTATGACAAGTAGTCAATCCTTACCTCTTAGTCTCTACACTCATAAATTACCATCACATTCCACTTCACAACTTAAATACTATTTACTCACTTACTGCACATTATCTCTCAAATAGTTCTATCATCCTCTGAATAGTCCTGCTCTTCTATTCAACACTTACACGTGGTCATTACCTACACAATGACATTTCATCACAAACTCATCTCTAGCTACAATACACTCTACCTCCTATGATGGAATCTTCACAAATCATCACTTCTTAGTCTACCCATAAGGGAAAAACTTTTCATTAATAACTTACTAGGTGCATGACTATAGTAACATATCTTGTCGAAACACCATCTCCCTTACTTAGATTAATAAACCTATGCATACTTTCTTCTAACTCTGGGTACTGTCACTAATACTGCTCATGGTCTCGTAACTCATGCTACCTTTTCGGGTGAAAATATTACCCAAGCTCTAAAAATACCATCCTCTTAAAGGTCTCAGCTATATAAGGCTTAGGGAAGAGTGTACAACTCGCTTTTAGCTCAAACACATAATTCATATGAACATGAGTGCCTTCCTCTGAAACTAAACACTTAACTCACTCATGGGCTTCTCTCAAGCCCCTCTGGAGTCTGATGACTTCCTCAAGACGCTTGCTAAGAGCAACTCATCGATAAAGAACTGAATTTGCTTTTCAACCACCCCTAGTATGAAGGGTAGTCAAATGGATATGCGAACACATGAGTTAGAATAAATCTCTATGACATGGTTCTATTGCACGATTAAGATTATGAAAGAAGGGAAACTTTTCTTAAATGTCTGTAGTCCTTCGTTGATAGAAGTGGGGCCCTCACAACCCTAAACAAGACCCTACTGACACGGCTTCATAGACACCCTAAGACACTTGAACTCTGTGCTCTGATACCAAGTTTGTCACAAATCGAGCCTATACCATGGACGTGGCCGATACTCGGGAACCATTGCTGGTCCCCAAGCGAACCCTCATCTTGGCTGGCTACAAGCGGAAGACTAACTCAAGCATACAAAAGCTTAAACCTGAATTAATTTCAATAAACTCAAATACTCAACCTTTTTAAAAGTCTGTACAATACTCAAAATAAAATTAAATACAGAAACTCCTCAACTCTGTCTATCTACGAAGGCTCTATTATGACAAAAGGATATCGGTACAAGACCCACGACATCTCCAAACTACTAACTGTAAGTTAAAGGTGCAGTCCTCCGAAATATAAGAAGGCTCACCACAGATGACTGGAATATGACATGACCTCAATGAACCGCCTATTGATGATCCTGAATACCTGTATCTATATCATGAAATGATGCAGGCCAAATGGCTCAGTACATGGAATGTACGAGCATGTAAGGGGAATTCTAAAGCATAAATATAAGCTTGAACTGATGGAAAAGAAACATACTTACCTCTTCTCAACTCACTCAACTCAACTTAAGAAACATCGTTCAACTCAATAATAAGAGACTCAACTCTGTGAAACAAAGTTCAACTCGACTCAGAGAAAATAGGGCTCAACTCAATATATAGAGACTCAAATCTGGATACTCAACTCAAGATAAAGCAACAATAAAAGATGCAATATATAGAAAGCTTGTAAAACAATAGATAGCAACTCAATTTATTGAAGAATACAATAATAACTAAATTTGTATATAAAAATACAATATAACTCTGTTGGAGATTCTCTAATCGACAACCATCACTATGAGCTATGTGATGATACAACGTCTAGCCCACGCTGCCAGAACTGTCCTATACTTGCCGGGGTATAGAACCTACTACTAAGTGGATCCACTAGTCTATGCTAAAAAGCAATAAGGAATCATCTAAAAACTATAACCCTTTCTACCCACGTTAGCTACATGGTTTATGGGGTCTGTGAGTTTTTTGAACTCTCCCCCATATCGGTGCTCAATAATACTCCCAAAATATAACTAGCTTATATGTTTAAAATCATAACTCTTTCTGTGTTTTGAGATTATTACTCAAAAAGATTTCTCTTAAAAGAGATGGTACTCAAACTGCTCAAAACTCTTTTGGAAATCGGTGTTTCCTCTCTACTTAAATGTAAAAACATTTACTCTTGGGATTACTTTGTTTTCATATATCATTTTAAAGAAAATGAACTCAGCTCCACTCTTCCTTAAACTCATATGCTCAAGTCTTAAAACAAATTTAAAAATGTTTGCTAAAGACTTCTTAAAATAGGGTTCATGCCGAATTATGGACGTGAACGACTCAATTCAAGATTTTCAATAACCATACATAGAACTCAATACTCGGAACTCAACAACTTCAAAACTCAAGGACTCAATGATACTACTCATCTTAAGAATGCTTAACTCAGAGGGTTCATGCAGAATTATGGACATGAACTACTCAATTCAAGGACTCAATGATACTTCTTATCTCAAGACTGCTCGACTCATAGGGTTCATGCGGAATTATGGGCACGAACAACTCAACTCAAGGACGTTGATAGGTAATATGTAGTAGTCCCATGATTAGGAATATAATCTTAAAAGGTTTAGAAACTCGATACTCAAGACATAGAACTTGAATATACTACTCCTCTAAAATATTCTCAAATGTTGGAGTTCATGTGGAATTTATGGGCATGAACGACTCGACTCAAGGATCTCAATGATAATGTAGACTCATGAATACATTCTCCTCATTCTCATACTCACTTACTCGAGTCTTGAAACAATTCATAAGTAATTGTAGTTGACTTCTTGAAAAGACTCAAAGGGACTTTCTCAACCAACTCTGATGAACTCTCAAGACTGAACTCTTAACTCTACCTTGAATTTGAATTATGGATTCAAGGTTATGATTTATGTCATGAATTATTTCTAGATGTTTAGAAGTAGTTTAGAGTGCTTAGAATCGATAGGGCTTGAAGATGCCCTTTTAAAAGACTCAAACGGGTAAAACGACGGAGAAAGGGTGGGGGCAGGCGACCCTGGCGCACTGAGTGGTGCAGGGCGCCAGCCCTCTACCTACAGAGGTGTGGTTGGGGCGCACAGGCTGGCGCAGGGCGCCAGGCCCCAACCCAGAAAACCCCAACGACTTTTCTTTCTTATTTTTCTGACCCTAACTTGCCTAGAATCAAATGGTTTCTCCCCCCAATCACATAGATTCGAATACCCAACCAAAGTACATAAGAATCTACTAAAAAAAATTCTGAAAATCCATACGATTATCTCAAGAACTCATCGAAACCCAACAATCAAGATTACGAAAAGGAATTTCAAGAAAATACTTGAAGAACTCAAATCCTTCAACTTTAAGAACAAATTTGCACTGAAAATAACATGATTGACGTGTGGCCTTTCACATACCTCTTAGGATAAAATTCTTGGCAAAAACCTTTCAAAGATTGCAAGAATCTTGATCCTCTTGAACCTTCCCTCTTTTCTCCTCTTTTCTCTTCTTGAACTCTCTTCTAAGTATATTTGGATTTATGAAAACTGACCCAAATCAGATCTGTCCCCAAAATATTACTAAAATTTGTTTTAAACTGATTGGGTAAGGAAAAAACCAAAATACCCCTCCTTAGTTCAGATGGAAAGTCCCTATCTAGAGAGGCTGCACTCAAATGGTCATATCTCCCTCATCCGAGCTCAAAATTTAGAAAACTTAGGGGCGTTGGAAAGAGGACTCAGAGATATTTCATTTGATATATTATGGGTCTCCTAACTCATCCCGTGCTAAAAGTTATGGTCCTTTAAAGTTGACCCAAAACTTAGAAGAACCTAGGAATGACTTGAATGAATTTCTCTTTAGTTCTTGTTGGAACTCAAGGTGATATATCTAGTGACCTTAACACTTGATAAAATTTAAATTACTTTGTAAAATCCTACTCACAATGAAGGATGGTTCGAGTCTTAGCTCAAAAAATTTCTAGGTTGTTACAGTATAAATAGACCCATATCACTGGTCCCTTTTAAATATCGCAATATATTTTTAATTCTATTCCAATATCTTCGTGTAGAGGAAGAACTATATCTTGCTAATAAATTAACAGAAAATGCTATGTCAGGTCTCGTAGCATTAGCAAGGGTACTCCAGCTCCACAGAGTGGAGGTAGAGCTTCTACTCAGACTACAAGGGGCTGAGATGGTAGTGTTATGCTTTTCTAAAGAGGCCTGAGGTTGAGACTTCTCATGTTGTGATCACATGTTTGATCCGGGATCTACTTTCTCATATGTGTCTACCTATTTTGTTCTTAGTTTTGATATGTTGTGTGATTTCATGCCTATGCCTATTCATATTTCTACACTAGTGGGTGAATTCTTAGTAGTGGATCGAGTGTATCAGTCCTATGTTGTGTCATTGGCCGGGTATGATACTTGGGTAAACCTAATCATTTTGGGAATGGTAGACTTTGATATTATCTTGGGTATAGATTGACTTTGTCTGCATCATGCTATTCTTGATTTTTATGCTAAGACTATGACCTTAGCTATGTCGGGTGTCCCGAGAGTTGAATGGAAGGGTGCTAGTGGTTTTTACCTTAACAAGGTCATCTCTTTCATTAGAGCTCATAGATGGGTTAATATAGGGTGTTTGTCCTACTTGGCTTTCATTCGGGATACTAGTGTTGAGCCACCTCCCATGGATTTCATGCCCGTGGTTTGAGAGTTTACATATGTGTTTCCTGTTGATCTTCTTGGTGTTCCTCTGGATATGGATATTGACTTTGCTATTGACTTGGAGCCGGGCACTAAGACCATCTCTATTCCTCCTTATCATATGGCTCCAGCTGAGTTGAATGAATTGAAGGATTAGTTGCAGGATATGTTGAGTATATGGTTCATTTGCCCTAGCGTTTCTCTGTGGGGTGCACCTGTGTTGTTTGTGAGGAAGAAAGATGGATCCATGAGGATGTGTATTGATTATTGACATTTGGAACAAAATTACAGCATCCTCTTCCCCGTATTGATGATTTGTTTGATCTGCTTCAAGGTGCATCTCTATTTTCTAAGATTTATTTGAAATCTGGTTATCATCAGCTGAAGATTAGGGCATCGAATATCCCTAAGACATCTTTCAGGACACGTTATGATCACTATGAGTTTCTTGTGATGTCATTCAGTTTGACTAACGCCCCTGCAGCATTCATGGAGTTGATGAATGAGGTGTTCCGACTTTATTTGGATACCTTTGTGATAATGTTCATTGATGAAATCTTGGTGTACTCCAAGAGTGAGGAGGATCACGATCGACATTTGAGGATTGTACTCCAAGATTGAGGGAAGAGAAGCTTTATACAAAGTTCTTGAAGTTCAAGTTTTGTCTCAATTCTGTGGCATTTTTGGGACACATAGTGTCCAAGGAGGGTATTCGGGTTGATCGATTACTGCATCCAGAGTTTTGTGGGACTTGCGGGCTATTACTGATAATCTGTGTAGAGCTTCTCTACTATTGCGTCTTTCTTGACGAGATTGACTCGTTAGAGTGTGAGTTTTCAATGTTCTAATAAGTGTGAGGAAAGCTTTAAAAAGCTCAAGACTTGTTGACGTCAGCTTCTGTTTTGACTTTACCTAAGAATGGTGTGGATTTCACTGTTTATTGTGATGCTTCTGGAGTCGGGTTAGGCGGTGTTCTGATGCAAAAGGGTAAGGTGATTGCCTATGCTTCTAGGCAGTTGAATGCCCATGAGAGAAACTACCCTACCCATGATTTAGAGTTGGCAATTGTAGTGTTTGTGGTTAAGCTATGGCGACATTATTTATATAGGATTCATTGTGAGGTCTTCACGGACCATCGGTGTCTTCACTATATCTTCAGTCAGAGAGATCTGAACTTGAGGTAGCGCAGATGGCTTGAGCTACTGAAAGACTATGACATCACCATATTGTATCATCCAGGAAAGGGCAATGTGGTGGCTGATGCTTTGAGTAGGAAGAATTCTAGCATGGGTAGTCTTTCTGCTATTAGTGTGGAGGAGAGACCATTGGCTAGAGAAGTTTAGAGGTTAGCCAATAGTCTCGTCCGGTTATGGGTTTATGAGGAGACAGGTGGTTTGATTGATTTAATTGAGGCTCGTTCTTCCTTAGTTGAGAAATTTTTTGAGCGTCAGTTTGATGATGAGAAGTTGTGTCTAATTAGATGCAAGGTGATGAAAGGGGAAGCCAAGGAGGCTGTCCTTGATTCTAATGGTGTCTTATAGATTGGAGGTAGGATTTGTATGCCCAAGGTGCACGAGTTGATTAGACTGATTCTTGAGGAGGCCCATTGTTCCTGATATTCCATCCATTCAGGTGCGACAAAGATGTATCATGACCCGAGCCAACATTATTGGTAGTGTGGTATGAAGACGGACATTGCATATTTTGTTTCGAGGTGTTTGACTTGTCAACAAGTCAAGTGTGAGAACTAATGGCCTGGAGGTATATCTCATAAGATGTCTATTCCTACTTGGAAGTGGGAGCAGATCACTATGAACTTTGTTGTGGGACTACCTACCGCCGTGGGTGGTTATGATTCCATTTGGGTGGTTGTTTATAGGTTGACCAAGCCCGTCCATTTCATCCCAGTTCGTGTGAAGTATACGGCATAGAAGTTAGTCGAGCTTTATATCAGTCAGATTGTGCGATTGCATGGAGTCATATTTTCTATTCTCTCTAATCGAGGTTCATTGTGAACTTCCCATTTTTGGAAGGCTTTGCAGCATGGTTTGGGTACTCGATTAGATATGAGTACAACGTTCCATCCTTACACAGATGGTTAGTCTGAGTAGACGATTCAGGTGTTGGAGGACATGCTTCAAGCTTGTGTGATTGATTTTGGTGCTAGACGGGATCAACATTTGCCCTTAGCAGAGTTTGCCTACAACAACAGTTATCATTCCAGTATTCAGATGCCCCCTTTTGAGGTGTTGTATGGCAGATGGTGTAGATCTCTGATCGGATGGTTTGATTCAGCTGAGATAGATTCTTTAGATACATACTTTCTTAGATATGCTATGGAGCAGGTTCGTATGATATAGGGTAGACTATTTACAGCCTAGAGTCGACATAAAAGTTATGTGGATCGGAGAATTAGAGCCTTAGTATTCATGGAGGGTGATCATTTTTAGCTCCGAGTGTGACCCAAGAAGGGTGTGATGAGGTTCGGAAAGAAGGGCAAGCTTAGCCCTAGATTCATTGGACCCTTTAAGATTTTGAGTCATGAGGGAGAGGCCCGGAAGCTTAATGTAACAACCCAGAAATTTTTTGAGCTAAGACTTGAACCATCCTTCGTAGTGAGTAAGTTTTTACCAAGGAATTTAAATTTTTTCCTAAGTGTTAAGATCCCTAGATGTAGCACCTTGCGTTCCAGAAAGAACTAGAGAGAATTCATTCAATATATTCCTAGGTTCCTTTAAGTTTGGGTTAACTTCAAATGACCATAACCTTCAGTACAATATGAGTTACGTGGCCTATAAGTATCAAATGAAAGTTCTTTTAATTATCTTTCCAACTCCACCGAGTTTGCCAATTTTCGAGCTCGTATGAGGGAGATATGCCTGTTTGAAGTCAGGCTGCCCATTTTAGGAAAGCTAATCGGATTTAAGAAGGATATTTTGGTCTTTTCCTTAATCTATCAGATTTATTTCATTTTAGTAATTAATAGGGGTCTAATATGATTAGTTTCAGTTTTATAATCCTATTATACACCTATGGTTTTAGTTGAGAGTTCAAGAAGAGAAGAGAAGAGAAAAGAGGAGAAAAGAGGAAAGGATCAAGGCGTTCGTCGAGGTTCTTGAGTTTTGTCACGGATTTTCACCATGGGTTTGATCCCTAAGAGGTATGTAAGCTTCCATAGTGTTGGGTTCATTCACCCACATGCCAAACATGATTTTCATATTCGAATTCGTCCATAAAGATTGAAAGATTTAAGTTCTTGATAAGTGTTCTTGAAGTTCATTCTAAAGCTTGTTTTGTTGGGGTTTTGATGAATTCTTGAGATGAAAAATTAGTGATTTGAGTGTTGTTTTGATTAGATCAGTGTGTACTTAGGTTGGGTAATTGAATCTAAAGAGAAATTGAGAAAAAGAATCGAATCAAATAGAATTAAGGTCAGAAAACGAGAAGAAAAATTCATCGAAAAGTTCTGGGGAGGGGCTTGGGCGACGCACCCCCGATGCACCAGAAGGTCTGGGGGGACGCGCCCCTGATGCGCCAGGAGGTTGGGGCGGCGCGCCAGAACCAGATCTCTGAACTTCGAGGGCTGGCTCCCCGCGCCAGCAGTGCGCCAGGGTCGCCTGCCCCCACCCATTTTTCATCGTTTAGCCAGTCTGAGTCCTTCTAAAGTGTACTAACACTTTCCATCGATTCTAACTACTCTAAATGACTCTTAAACATCTAGAAATCATCCGTAAACATTAATCATAACCTTGAATCCATAAATTTAATTTCAAGGTAGAGCTAAGAGTCAAATATTGAGAGTTCTTTCGAGTCTTTTGAGAAAGTCCCTTTGAGTCTTTGAGGTGTCTTCTACAGCTTCTAATAACTTATTTCAAGACTCAAGCAAGTGAGTATGAGAATGAGAAGGATGTATTTATGAGTCCACTTTATCATTATGAGATCCTTCATATTACGAACCATAACTCTTGAATTCATAATTCAAATTCAAGAGAGCGTTAAGAGTATAGTCTAAGGAAGTATTTGAGTTCAATTGTGAATCCTTTGAGATCAACTATTGATTTGAGCTAAGTTTTGAGGAAGTAAGTATGAGAAGGTGAAGATTCATATACAGGACTTCCATATCGTTATGTAGACCCTCGAGTTGAGTCGTTCATTCCCATAAATCCCGCATGAACTTCTAAACTGAGCATATTTGAAAGGAGTAGTATCTTCAAGTTCTAAGTCTTGAGTATTGATTTCCTAATCCCTTTTGAGATTTTATTCCTAATCATGAGAATATTACATATTACCCATTGAGTCCTTGAGTTGAGTTGTTCATGCCTATAATTCCGCATGAACCCTATGAGTTGAACTTTCTTGAGATGAGTAGTATCATGAAGTCCTTGAGATGAGTAGTTCATGCCCATAATTCTGCATGAATCCTCTGAGTTGAGCATTCTTGAAACGAGTATTACCATTGAAGTTATTGAGTTCTGAGTTGTTGAGGCTCGAGTATTGAGTTCTATGTATTGTTATTTAAAACCTTGAATTGAGTCGTTCACGTCCATAATTCGGCAGGAACTTTATTCTAAGAAGTCTTTCACAAATTTTTCTAAACTTGTTTTAAGAGTTGAGCACTTGAGTTGAGAAACAGTATAGTCGAGTTCATTTTCTTTAAAATGATATATAAGAACTAAGTATTTCCAAGAGTAAATGTTTTCACATTTAAAAGAGGAGGAAACTGAGATTTCCAAAAGAGTTTTGAGCAGTTTGAGTAATTTACTTAAGTTGCGAAGTCAAATATGATGGTAATTTATGAGTATGGAGATTAAGAGGTAAGGATTGACTCCTTGTCATAAGGTCCAAGTGGACGAGTGTTACTAAATTGTATCCAGTAGTTGTAAGTAATATAGTAAGCGAGCAATCATATTGATATTCAGGTTTAGTAATAAACATTAAGCATGAATTTGAGTTGAGTGTCTTGACAAAACGATGGCAACAAGAGGGTGACAATTTTAGTCTTGAGATTTGATAACGAAGACTTGACATAGAGTAGGTGAGAAATTGAGGTGACTAGTTGCAATATATATGAGTGGTACAAGAGAGATACCCTAAACCTCTTGACAAGGGTAGTAAAGTGTGGCTAAGTCACAAGAGTAAAAAAAGCATAATGAGGTGTACCGAGACGGTATGTAATCAGAAGAGGTTAACATAAACACCTTAGAAAAAAGTCTTCGTACCTGCTTATGGAGAGTTCGGTAGTTATGAGATAAGCTTCTCCCGAGTGTTAGAGTAAAATAGGATGTAGACCAGTTAGAGATGTTGGAATAGGTCCATAGCCTTCAAGTGTCAGCTTTAGACCTAAGGGGGAGATGATAAGATTGGAAATCAAGTCTAGTTTGAGAATAAGATAGTAATGAGTTCAAAGGAGTATGGGAGTTATCTTTTTAGAGGTCCTTTTGGTAACGGAGTAATGTTAGAAAGAGAAGGTTAATGATCCTATCGTGATAATGATGGTGTGATAATTATGTCTAAGGTTATAAATAAGGAAGAAGAAGAGAATGAAGTTTTACTATGAGAAATAGCTAAATGAGAGCCCTTAGTTGGTTCCAAATAGTAATGCGGGCAAATTCTAGTTGGTATGACAGAGATAATAAGAGTAACCTCATTCCATACCAGTCTAGTCGTAATTCGAGGAGGAATGATCCCAAGGGGGAGATATTGTAACAACCCGAAATTTTTTGAGCTTAGACTTGAACCATCCTTCACAATGAGTAAGTTTTTACCACGGAATTTCAAATTTTTTCTAAGTGTTAAGGTCACTAGATGTAGCACCTTGCGTTCCAAAAAGAACTAGAGAGAATTCATTCAATACATTCCTAGGTTCCTTTAAGTTTGGATCAACTTCAACGACCATAACCTTCAGCACAAGATGATTTAGGTGGCCTATAAGGTATCAAATGAAAGGTCTTTGAATTATCTTTCTAACGCCACCTAGTTTTCCAATTTTCAAGCTCGTATGAGGGAGATATGCCCGTTTGAAGTTGGACTGCCCATTATAGGAAAGCTAACCGGATTTAAGAGGGGTATTTTGGTCTTTTCCTTACCCTATCAGATTTATTTCGGTTTAGTAATTAAATAGGGGTCTAATCTGATTAGGTTCTGTTTTATAATCCTAATATATGCCTAGGGTTTTAGTTGAAAGTTCAAAAAGAGAAGAGAAGAGAAAAGAGGAGAAAAGAGGAAAGGATCAAGGCGTTTGTCGAGGTTCTTGAGTTTTTTTGCGGATTTTCGCCATGGGTTTGATCCCTAAGAGTTATGTAAGCTTTCATAGTGTTAGGTTCGTTCACCCACATGCCAAACATGATTTTCATAGTCAAATTCATCCATAAAGATTGAAAGATTTAAGTTCTTGATAAGTGTTTTTGAAGTTCATTCTAAATCTTATTTTGTTGGAGTTTTGATGAGTTCTTGAGATGAAAAGTTAGTGGTTTGTGTGTTGTTTTGATTAGATTAGTGTGTACTTAGGTTGGGTAACCGAATCTAAAGAGAAATTGAGAAAAAGAATCGAATCAAATCAAATTAAGGTTAGAAAACGAGAACAAAAAATTCATCGAAAAGTTCTAGGGAGGGGCTGGGGTGACGCGTCCCTGATACGCCAGAAGGTCTGGGGCGACGTGCTCCCGATGCGCCAGGAGGTTGGGGAGGCGCATCAGTAGTGCGCTAGAACTCAGTCTCTGAACTTCAGTGGCTGGCGCCCAGCGCCAAGGTCGCCTGCCCCCACTCGTTTTTCGTTATTAATCCCATCTGAGTCCTTCTAAAGTGTACTAAGACTTCCCATCTATTCTAATTACTCTAAATGACTCCTAAACATCTAGAAATCATCCGTAAACATGAATCATAACCTTGAATCCATATATTGAATTTCAAGGTAGAGCTAAGAGTCAAGTCTTGAGAGTGCTTTTGAGTCTTTTGAGGAAGTCCCTGTGAGTCTTTGAGGTGTCTTCTACAACTTCTAATAACTTGTTTCAAGTCTCAAGTAAGTGAGTATGAGAATGAGGAGGATGTATTTATGAGTCCACTTTATCATTACGAGATCCTTCATATCACGAATCATAACTCTTGAATTCATAATTCAAATTCAAGAGAGAGTTAAGAGTAGAGTCTAAGAAAGTATTTGAGTTCAATTGTGAATCCTTTGAGATCAACTATTGATTTTAGCTAAGTTTTGAGGAAGTAAGTATGAGAAGCTGAAGGGTCGTATTCACGAGTTCCATATCATTATGTAGACCCTCGAGTTGCGTCGTTCATGCCCATAAATTCCGCATGAACTTCGTAAACTGAGCATCTTTGAGAGGAGTAGTATCTTCAAGTTCTAAGTCTTGAGTATTGATTTCCTAATCCCTTTTGAGATTTTATTCCTAATCATGGGACTATTACATATTACCCATGGAGTCCTTGAGTTGAGTTGTTCATTCCTATAATTCCACATGAACCGTATGAGTTGAACATTCTTTAGATGAGTAGTATCATGAAGTCCTTGAATTGAGTAGTTCATGCCAATAATTCCGCATGAACCCTCTGAGTCGAGCATTCTTGAAACGAGTATTACCATTGAAGTTTTTGAGTTCTGAGTTATTGAGTCTCGAGTATTGAGTTCTATGTATGGTTATTTAAGACCTTAAAGTGAGTCGTTCGCGTCCATAATTCGACATGAACTTTATTCTGAGAAGTTTGTTACAAATTTTTCTAAACTTGTTTTAAGACTTGAGCATTTGAGTTGAGTAAAAGTATAGTCGAGTTCATTTTCTTTAAAATGATATATGGGAACTAAGTATTCCCAAGAGTAAATGTTTTTACATTTAAAAAAGGAGGAAACTGAGATTTCCAAAAGAGTTTTGAGCAGTTTGAGTAACATCTCTTTTTAGAGAAAGATTTTGAGTAATAATCTCAAACCACAGAAAGAGTTATGTTTTTAAAAATATGAGCTGAGAATATTTTTTGGAGTAGTATTGAGCACCGATATGGGGACGAGTTCAGATAACTTAAGTCTCCATAAACCATGTAGCCAATGTGGATAGAAAGGGTCATACTTTTTAGACGATTCCTTAATGCTTTTAGCATAGACTAGTGGATCCACTTAGTTGAGAGATTTTATACCCTGGCAAAGTATAGGACAGTTCTGGCAGCGTGGGAGAGACGCTGTATCATCACATAGCTCATAGTGATGGTTGTCGGTTAGAGAATCACCCACAGAGTTATATTATATTTTTATATACAAATTGAGTTGTTATTGTATTCTTCAATACATTGAGTTGCTATATACTGTTTTAAAAGTTTTCCATATATTGCATCTTTTATTATAGCTTTATCTTGAGTTGAGTATCCAGAGTTGAGTTGAGTACCTTTGAGTTGAGTATCATATCTTTGAGTTGAGTATCTAATCTTTGAGTTGAGTTTAGTAGAGTGAGTTGAGAAGAGGTAAGTATGTTTCCTTTTTATCAAGTTCAATCTTATGTTATGCTTTAGAATTTCCCTAACATGCTTGTACATTCCATGTACTGAGCCATTTGCCCTGCATCGTTTCATGATGTAGATTTATGTATTGAGGATCATCAACAGGCGCTTCGTTGATACCACTCGCAGTTCTCATTAGCTATGGTGAGTTTCCTTGCTTCCGGATGATTTCATTTACTTTTCAGTTTCGTCAGGATGTCGTAGGTCTTGTCCCGACTACGATCTTTGTCATGTAGAGGCTTCATAGATAGACAGTAGAGTTTGAGAAGTCTATTTCATTTATATTATTAAATGTTTTAAAGATTTGAGTTGTCTATCATTGGGTAGTTAAATATTCTATTTATATTTTGAGTAAATCATTTTAGTTAAAGTTTTGTATTTGAGTTTCATGAATTTTATTCAGTTTTAAGCTTTGTATGGTTGAGTTAGTCTTCCGCTTGTAGTCATCCAGGATGAGGGTTCGCTTGGGGATCAGAAATAGTTCTCGAGTACCAGCCACGTCCAGGGTGTAGGCTCGGATCGTGACAAATTTGGTATCAGAGGACAGAGTTCAAGTGTCCTAGGGTTTCTATGAAGTCGTATCAAGTAGGATCTTATTTATGGTTGTGAGGGCCCTACTTCTATAAATGAGGGAATACAGACATTTAGAAAAAGTTTCCCTTCTTTCATACTCTTAATCGTGCAATAGAGCTATGTCATAGAGACTCATTCTAACTCGTGCGTTCTCATATCCATTTGACTACCCCTCATACTAAAGGTGGTTGAAAAGCAAAGTTAGTTCTTTATCGATGAGTTATTCTTAGCAAAACTCTATAGGATGTCATGAGACTGTAGATGGGCTTGAGAGGAGCATGTGAGTGAGTTAACCTTTGAGATTCGAAAAAATGCACCCGTAATTATATGAATCGTGTGTTCAAGCTAAATGTGAGTCGTATACTCTTCCCTAAACCTTATTTAGCTGAGACCTTTGAGGGGATGGTATGTCTAGAGCTTGGGTAGTATTTTCTATCACGACCCGAGCCTACACCCTGGACGTGGCCGGCACTCGAGAACCATTGCTGGTCCCCAAGCGAACCCTCATCCTGGCTGACTACAAGCGGAAGACTAACTCAAGCATACAAAAGCTTAAAAACTGAATAAAAATAATATATTCA
>JAJONR010008585.1:0-23785 GCA_029582245.1 Solanum etuberosum | reverse complement strand
GTCCCCCCCCCCCCCCCCATCCCCTTAAGTTTGTCCCCCGTACGGCCATCCCATTGGACAGCCTTAATCTATACATTATGTCCTCCATAACGATTAAAAGAATGGCATCAGTTACTTCTATTAGTCATCAAATTAATCTGCAATCTTCCAGCAACTGATTTATCTTAAAACTGAGAAGGAATAAAAAATACAGAGAAAGGAAATGAACAGAGAATTCTTTCTCCATTCCTTGGATCCAGGGGATTCACTCCTCTATGATCTACGAAACATAATAATATGCTTGAATATCACTTTGTCATCCGGGCAAAAAGAGAAATTAAAAAGAATAAAAACACAGGCAACCACAGTGAAGGAGAAAAGAGGGGCTGGACAGAGAAATATACGCACCACTGCAGCTGAACTAAATTTTCCCTTCTTTGATATGTTATAAGCATTTCTTCGGCAGTTCCTGAGAGATAACTTAAGAAGTGAGAGTGGAGGGTATCTCTCTGATAATCCAGACTCTGTAGCAAAATAAACTGCTTCAACCTCTTTGCCGTTCTTCAACAGCTCTTCAATAATATCTGATCAAAGAGAAGGAAACATAGTCATTCCCTATAGTAACGAATGCAAGTTAAATATTCAAGCTCATGGCCCAAGCAAATAGCTGGATCAGCCAACTTCTGATTCCAAGCTTAAACAGGTCCTATTAAATATTACTCTACCTCTTTTCCACCACACAGAAATTCAGACACCATTAATAATTTACAGATTCTAAGTGATGAAATTCAGATCTAATCATATTCTAATGTTTTTTCTAATTCAGTATTTTTTGTCGACAACACTAATGTAATCAGAAAGTCAATTGGAGTAGAACTTACATTCTGTGCTCATATTTTATGCCGACAACTGCAGAACTTAGAATCAAGAAAATCTTCAGGCACAGTATAGTTTAAAAGTAAAGTGCAAGTGTCAGGCTGTTCATATATATTTTTTATAAAATAGTAATTTGATTTATATTTGGACACAAAAAAACCCGAATACAAGAACTATACCAAAAAGTAGAAAACCTAAAAAAATATAGGGTAAAAAATCTGCATTATATATTCCAGTTGCTAGCAAAACACTAAACAGGACCTTTTCCAATTTGAATATTTTCCAGAGCAAGGTAAGAGAAGTATCTTAAACCAAATACTATATCTTACCGCATCAATCCAGTTTAAGTTTCTCTAGCCAACTATATTCAAATTTTGTAATGCCTATATGGAGGATATTGGAAATCAAAGTTTTCTATGACATTAATTCCACAGATAATAGCAACTTAAGTAGTTCATTAAAGAACCTACCTCCTATTTTGTTACCAAATCCAAAGGCAGCGGCAAGCTTTGGCATATCTTTCCGGTTAGCAAACTCCAGCACCAGCTTCCTAAGGACCTCCTCCTCAAAACTCTCTTTTAGCGCAAATGCGATAACCAACTGCAAAAACATTGTTGCTTCAGCAGCGCAAACTCCACTGCTTCTGTCCCCACCGCCCAAAACTCCCTTCCATTTCTCCAACACCCTTGCTGCCCTCTCCTTCAAACTCCTCCCTGCACCATAACCCCCTTCCGCAACTGGCACAACTGACTGAATTAACATATCACAAGCCCACCTCCTATCTGCCAGTATCGCCTTCTTCTCTACCTTCATCCCCACAAACTTCTCTGCTGCATCCAAGATCAACCTGAAGGGACCCAGCAAAAAGAATGATAATAATAAGATGACCAAAAACACCTAACATACAATATGAGCTTCGAAGTCTCTACTTTGATTTGACATATGCAGTGATAACTCTGATCCTGACCAAACCTGTCTCCTTCCCTGTCATCCAAACCCAAAAAAAAAGAACAAAAAACAAACATAGAAACCCTATAAAGATGCATAACTGTGAAAGCCAAGGAAAGCATTAATACAGTAGGGGGGAAATCTTCTAGGTGTTTGGTTTGAATTACTTCTCCAGGAAAATAAATATTTTAAGTCAAAGGATAAGGAGGAAAGTTCCTAAAGACTTCTATTAGACAAAATGACAGATGGATAACTTCCATAGACTATTCCAACAACTAAGAGTCGACCAACCAAAAGCTATTAATCCAGATCACTGTTGTTTAGCTCATCCTTTTATGTTCAACACATTCATTGGCTCATTAGGAAATATTGTGTTGCCTTGTGGGAAACATGTTTGTGTTGAAGATGCAACATAATTTTAGAACTGTGAATTGGAATATTTCCATCTTTTAGTATCTGGAGCTCCTTCTTGAGGCACACCCATATCTAGAGTCTACGACAAACTTTTTTTAAAAAAATGGAGTGTACGACAAACTATTACTCTTTATTTCATAGAACTCCTTTCACAGTCTATTGATTTTTATTCACCGCCATAATTCCTTTCTTGATATTTAATTGAATTGCTATTAACTATTGCCTTTGTCCTAGCGCCACTTTTTTACCATATCACAAAAAGGTAACTACTAGTACCAAAAATAAGTGTGTGAATGCAGATGCTAATTCATCATATAAGTAGTCGGTGCAATCTTTCAGCATAGTCTATGTATGTGGGTGCAAAAATTTAAAGACAACCCAACCCCGATTATAGGGTCAATTAAGTCCCCAGGATTAATGTCGAAACAATAGGGAATAACCTCAAAGTGATCATTTGACAAATCTATTTGGTACATATGCATCAGTTTTTCTCTGATACCTTAGATGGAGTGGAGAAGCTTATTTAAATGTGCTGACACGAAGATAAGGTTCTGCTTTATGTATTGGAATACCTACCGTAGGATGGACTTAAAATTTATGTCAAGCACCTTGGAGTTTACAAATTACAATCTTTATGGTTCATGATTTATGAGACATGTTACCATTATGTAATTAAGTGAGTGATCCCTTTAGTTCTTTAAATGCCATTTCACTGCTTAGCTTACCTGAAGCAAGAATCACTGTTAGATTCTAGAATGAAGTAGTTTCACTTTAAAAAAACAACTTGGGCATTATAGAGTGCTGAAAATATCTCCTATTACTTACCAACTGTTTATTGATCTTTGATTTAAAGAATATTAGTCTGAATTATTATCCTTACACCTTGTTTGGATGGTTGTTACCCATTGTATTGAATTGTATTGTTAGTTTAAAAAGTTTAAACGCAACGTTTGTTTTGATTGTTATTCAAATTTTCTTGTATTGTATTGTAATGACGAAAAGTCCCAATTGTCGTAACGACTGATTTGGTGTGATTATGTCATTATCTTATTTTTTCCTTAGCTCTACCCACTAATATGTTTTTTCTGGTAGGTTTATTATTCAAATTGTTGATGTGTGACATTATGTAACAACGGTGAACGGTACAATCTATCTAAACATTGTATTCATTAAAACAATACAATACAATAAAAGTACATTATGAAACGATACGTAACAACCATCCAAATAGAGTGTTAAGCAAAATGCATCATAGAGTAATCTAAAAGAATCAAACCTCATCGGGTCGACGGAACTTTCAAGTGCAGCAGCAATCTCCATCCTCAAACCCGCAGGCTCCTTCCTCTTAGTCTGAATAAATCCAACAAGGCCACTAGCATCCATTCTCTTACAGTAACTCCTCAACACTTCAGCCAAGCTTTTCTCGCTTAAATCCCCCAAACTCCCAATCTCAGAGATAGCAGCATCCTTCATCTCCACAATTCGAGCACCCATGCTCGATTCCCGATCGGGTAACGCATTCTCTCGATTCTGGATCTTCAGTAGGGCATCTTCCGTCTTCTCCTTGAAAGTTTTGACATGAGCATCGAGGGTTTCCGATTTTTGACACAGAGTATTGTTTATGTTGGTGAAATGGGTAGTTAGGGTTTTGTTGAGGTCAGTTATGGTGGTGAGTAAGTTCTGTCGAGCTTCGAGGTTGTTGAAGAAGGTATGAATCGGTTCAAGGTTAGCTGCAGTATCTGCCGCCATGGAAATGGAGCTTTTTTACACTGCAAATTTCTGGGAGAAAGAAGATATACAAACAATAAGCCTTTGAGCCCATGTTGATGTTAATGGACTTCCAATTACTCAAAACAAGGCCCATAGTCATTTATCGAAAAAGTTGAGATAATCCTGAATTCCTATTTCGTGATTTATTATTTCAAAAATAGCGATGTCCGACCCTCAAAAATAGTGTACAGGTTAAAATTTTCACTTTTAAACACGCACAATTTCAAAACATATAATCGGGATTTCTTACACTTTGTTTGGATGGTTATTACGTATTGTTTTATAATGTATCGTATTGTGTTGTATTGTATCGTACTCTATGTTTTAATGAATACAGTATTTTGATAGATTATATTGTTCTCCATCGTTACATAATGTAACCTACAAGAAAAGTAGGTACATGGTAAAGCTACTATGAAAATATAGGATAATAGATGAAATATGATTTTATTAAATAATAAATAAAGACAAAATGAGAAGAAAATATTAAGGTAACGACGCGATCACACCAAATCGGTTGTCACACAAAATGGGTCTTTTCGTCTAATGATGGATTTAAACAATACTAGTTTTTCGACACGTGCGTTGCACGTGATTATCAATTCAGAAAATTTAAGCGAAGATTTGAATAATAAGCTTTGCACAAAATAATATTGCATATTCTTTTGTGAATGTTCAATGTGGATCATCATATACATCTCTTATTCACACGAAGCTATGAAGATGATCAATGAAAAAATTTATTAGTTAAATGCAATAATGTATATATTTGTTTCAATTTGATGAGGTCCAATCATGTAATTAGTCGTATCTCACTAATATTACCTTATAGACGATATTTGTTGTGTATTTTTCTTGTCATCTAACCAGATGTGCTTTGCTCGTGTATTCCACCCAATCTGTTTAGATGTCATATGAACATGTGGAGAACAACTACATTTTATATTTTAGAACTATTTTTTTGTATATTAATTTTTATTTTATAAGTTATAACATAATAGATGACGTTCTTTTTGTTGGCTCTCATATTTGACTTTTCGATTAACTGTGTGCATAAATTAAAGATAGTTATCTGACTGTCCATAGTTAACTGAGAAAGATTTCTTTTTTTTTTACCAAAAAAAATAAATATAAAAATTAAAGTATATATTCTATCTGTGAAATCATATATATAATCACATGTTTATCTTACACCCAACAAAGATATAGTTCATATACTTGTAAACAATTTTCAATTTATTCAACCAAGTCGTCCAAGGAAAAATAACAACACCGTGTTATCACATATATAGGGGTGGTATAATAATATGAAAAATTATTGGTCAAAAGTTAATATAATGAAAGATGAAAGATAGAAATAATTAATGTTATAACTATGAGAATTCATAATATTATAACTAAAGAGTGTGAATAACATTTGCAATAATTAGTAATAATTAAGAGAATTTATAATGTTACTACTTAAGAATTAATGTGCAATAGATGAATTTCTAATAAATTTTATACTTACATAAATAAATAGGACTTTTATTTAATGTTACTATTTTTTTATAGTTATTAAATTTTAATTTAGTGTAGGGACAAAATGAAAATGTTTATTCCATATTACTGAATATAAAATTTATTTTGTTAATGATAAATTTTAAATGATTCATATATATTCACATATTTTCACATTTGTTGTGAGTTATTTATTTTTATTTTAAAAAACTTGAAAAATTTTAAAATAATAAATTTTGAAGTTAGAAGATCTTGTTAACTTGATAATAGATTCGTGACATATATAAATACCTATCCAAATATATATATATATATATATATATATGCATTAATGAAAATATATATCTCATAAAAATTAGCTATTAAATAAATAATAAAAATTAAACTAATACAGACTTCATATGGCGTTATTAGAAGTCATATGAACTTTTCTTCGTCGAAAATATTAAGAAATAGTAAATTAGTAAAACAAAAGGGCAATGTTTACATAGTAACAACTATTTTGAAGTAAACTTCCTGACAATTTAAATCACATAAATAGTATTGATAAATAAAGTCATTCTTTTGTCTTGACCATCAAAAAAAAAAAAATCGTGACAATTCTCTAACTCTTGAGAACTTTAATAATTTTGGAAAAAGATATTCAGAAACATAAATCTACATCACAAGAGAAATTGTTAACAAAAACAAATAAATTTATACTACAATAAAAATTAAACTAATACAAACTTCAACTTGCGTTATTATAAGTCATATGATCTTTTATTCGTTGAAAATACTGAAATATTAAGAAATAGTAAATCAGTAAAACAAAAGAGCAATGTTTATATAGCAATAACTATTTTGAAGCAAACTTGCTGACAATCTAAATCACATAAGTAACATTGATAAATAAAATCATTCTCTTGTCTTGGGCATCAGAAAAACAAATCGTGACAATTCTCTAACTCTTGAGAAATTGAATAATTTTGGAAAAAGATATTCAGAAACATATATCTACATCACAAGAGAAATTGTTAACAAAAACAAATGAATTTAGACTACATCATGTTAACTTCATATATTGGAACATTACATACTATTGTATATACTAAGCAAAAAAATAATTATTATATCATCAAAATTATTTTTCTCAAGTACTCGAGGTTAAGGAATATACCCTCTTACGATAGAACGATTTACTTCATCAGAATAGTGGTACCTCATATTCCGCAAAACTTCGAACTCACTCAATAACAATAAGTCACACGAATTTTTTTAAAATGCAACAACAAGAAGAGTAGAAGATTAAAAAAAATTGTGGTTGAAAAATGAGAGGAAACCCCTCTATTTATAGTCAACAAAAGTAGTATGAACAAGTGATTTTTGTGTCTTATTTGAAAAATCATGACCTTTCCAAGAAGTCACGACCCTTTGGAAAAGTCACAACTTATTGAAAAAGTCACAACTCTTTGGAAAAGTCACAACTTATCGAGAAATCACAACCCTTTGAAAAAAGTCACAACTTATCAGAAAAATCACAACTCATCGAAAAAATCACAACCTAAATTAGGGATATTATAGTAATTTAACATTCAGGTTAGGAGTTTATGCTTTTAAGGTAATATAGATATAGATGAAACAATAAAATTTAAGTAACAATCAAACCAAACATTGTATTTAAACTAACAATACAACGGATAACAACAATCCAAACAAGGTGAGTCCTCAATGTTATTGCATTAGACACACATTATGTCGGATCATTATTTTATAAAGTTATTATAAATAAAGAGGAGAAAAAAAATACATTTAAGAACAGTGAAATGCAAGTGACACAATAAATACATTTTTTTTAGTTTCTCCCCCAATATTCATTTTTCGTACTTAAGTTCAATTAATCAAAATTTATGTTAAGTAAAACCTATTTAAAGTGAAAATGCTTCTTAATAATATTGTTTTTTCATATTTAAAAGTCAAATCTCCATCACAACTCTCGTCATATTTATATCCAAAAATGCTTCTTAAGTGAAAATGCTTCATATTTATATCCAAAAATTTAATATATATAACAATAATAAGACAAAAGAGTCAACTATATTGTCATCAACTTTGAGTTTCCCAACTTTTTTTAATCGATATTCAGAATTTATTATGACGATTAATTCATATTCATATGGTAAAAAAATTACAATTAAATTTTAGGTTTTAGTTGTCATTTGTTCATGTGGTTAACAAATATATCGGTTCTTATTATTATTATTTTCTTATGCCTTTCGTTGAAGATATTTTTACGTTCTTTAACCAAAAAAAATTAATTTCATAACTCGAACTTAAGATAAAGTGAAGAATTATTTATCTGAGTTGTCTAACTCACATATATCACTATCAAAACTTGCAACAATTGCTATGAAGTGACATCACTTTATATAAGCTATCTTTAGTTTATAATTAATTCTCCTTATCATATTTTACTTACTTATTAATATGTCATTAATTAATCAATCAATCAATTTATATGATGATGAGTTTTGTAGTTGTACATAATCATCAATATTTTATAATAATAACAATAATATAATACTAATAAATCTTTAGATATTTATTTCCCATTGAGAAGGAGAGAACAATTTGTTCTTCAACAAGATATGTAATAACAAAAATATTTGGGACCATGTGGTTGTTTAATGTCAAAATTTGGTGAAAAATAGTTTTTATGTTTTTTTTTTGGTTGAAAGGAAAGTTTGCGTCTCGTTTCAGTGTAATAATTCGTAAATCACATGAGATAAATTTTGTGTGACGAGCTTGCGAGCATATAGGAACAAAGAGAGTATGTAGCATGCTTTGTTCATCGAGGCATAATCAAGTACACTAAGCCATTTAAAAAAAAATTAATTTAAATAGTTATTCAATTTAAATTAGAATAGCTAGTGAATATATAATTTATATATGGCTTATGTGTAACACATATAATTGTATATCATTAATGTATAATCTATGTATACTGATTATGAATAGTAAACACTAAATCCAAACGTGTACAATTTGTAAATAATCTATAAGTACCAAGTTAAGAAAAAAGGTAGTAAAATAGTAAATCCAAGTGACTATTTGTGTAAAGATTCATTAAAGATACCTTTAATTAAATGTACATTATTTTTATACGTATATATAATAGATGTTAAATTTTCTTTTGATTTCTTCGTACTACTTATTTGTAAATGAGATTTTTTTTTTATAAAAAAAATCCTATTAATTCTAGTGATATACCTTAGATTCTCAAATCCATGTAAATGGATAGGTGAGATTAGCTTTTCGACAACAAAGCAAGGGTGCCTATAAAGTACCTAAAACTTTGTATTATAATGAATATAATATAATTATTTCCCACTTGCAGCCACTAAAAATATATAAAATATTTTTTCCCCATCAAACATACACCATTATTGAGTAGTATAAAAAAATGAAAAAGAGAGATTTTATCGATATGGATTGTGATACAGTGATGAGACTATTTCACTCTGATGAGGTTTCAAATTGGAGAAAACTTTGTTGGGAGTGTCATTCCTAAATTAATCTTGCGATATAAAATTCAGATTTAATCGGAGCTACGATGAGAAATAAAAAGAAAAAGAAAGACTTTGCTATTGGAATCTTCTTTTGATTCTTAATTATTAATATTTTTTTTTAAAAAAAGAATCGTGTAACAACAAGCAACTTCCTAGTCAAACAACCTAGACACAGTTGTACACAGCAACTTAATTTTTTTTTGACTTACTTGCAACTTACCAACAAACAAATAATAATAATAATAATAATAATACGACAAAGAATGTGTTGGAATGAATATGATTCTTTTTATTATTAATTAGATATCTCAAATTTGAGTAGCGCAAATGAAAGGAAAAAAATTCATGTAACAAGTGGTTAATTTATGCAAATGACCCCTTTTTAGGCTATGCGTTATCAATTATCATATAGATTTTTGTCATTAATTTTAGAAGTCGTATAAATACAGTTCTTGTGAAATTACATCATTAATTATATTTATTTATATATTCTCAATCTTTTAGATAAAATATAAGACAAATAATGTCATCTAATATTTACAATAACGTACGAGCTTTAGAGTTTAGAACATAATCGGAATATTTTTTTATAAATTTCTAGTTTACTCAAAAGAATCTTTAGTTCATGTTCATAAGATCCGGAAGAAACAAAAAAAGTGTCTTGCATGTAAAAAAAAATCTAGTAGGAAGCGAACACAGTATATATAACGCGAATCTAAATTAATCGATTCAACATTATGTTTCAAGAAAGATCCAACATAATTTTATATAGATTAGTCACAACAATTAGTCATAACAATAATGGTTTAATGAATACAAAATTACAAAGTGTACTAAAAGTTGTCACCATTAAGTTGGTCTCATGTGAAAACGTGTCAATCTATTTACAGGTGATTTTTTGTTGTACACATTAATAAATAGCTTGATTGATAGTGATAGAAATTAAAAATTAATTTCCAATTTTGTCCTCCTTAATTTTCCTCTATATATATCAAAAAATAAAATCAACTTCACTATAGAAGAGCAAAACAAAAAAAAAAAAACTTTTTTTAGAGAATTTCAAGAAATGGCAATGAAAAATCAAGAAAATGTTGGGATTTTAAATAAATTTCCAGAAGCTTCAAATAAAATGTGTTCATTTGGGAGTAATGTGAAGAAAATAGCTAAAGAAGATCCAAGAAAATTAGTTCATTCAATAAAAGTTGGATTAGCAATTGCATTGGTTTCATTGTTTTACTACTTTGAACCATTGTTTGATTATGAAGGATTTGGTGTTTCTTCAATGTGGGCTGTTTTGACTGTTGTTGTCGTCTTCGAGTTTTCTGTTGGTAAGTTATTATTATTCAAATCCTATATAAGAGTTAATTAATTTCACGTTTGATCATCGAATATTTTGTAATATATAATAAATGAAAGATGATTTGAAGGGTTGTAGTGTTCCTTCATGTTAATAGGTTATACAAAATGAAAAAAATTGAAATTAGCTATAAACTTCGTTGTTAATTCTCTCTATATTGCTTATATAGCTAACGTAACTTTATTATAATCCATCTTTAATCTGTTGCTAAATAGGATTAATAGTTGTTTAACTATAGAATTTGTCAGTCGATAATTTCAGTGATTTTTTTAGTAATTAGAATTACTATTGAATTTTTTTTTTGGAAAAAATTGTTATCATGAATATCTTCTTTTGTCTTAAGAGGTTATGAATTAATCACTCAACTTTTGTCTGAATATTTTTTTTATTTCATTTTTTTGTCTAAATATTTTATTTTATTTTTTAAAATTATGTTAGGAGCAACACTTGGGAAAGGAGTTAATAGAGGATTTGCAACATTTTTAGCTGGTTCATTAGGTGTTGCAGCTCATAGACTTGCTACCTTTACAGGGTCAGACAAATTGCAACCAATAATACTTGGATTATCTGTTTTTTCAGTAGGTAAATCGACGTTTAAATACTGACGATATATATAATTTAAATTTTATATTTATTTATATAAGTATAAATGCCTAACAAGTACTTTTATGTGATTAATTTTGGTGATGGGGTTAAAACAGCTGCGATAGCGACATTTTTGAGATTCGTACCAAAATTGAAAGCGAGATATGACTATGGCATTCTCATTTTTATTTTGACGTTCTCTATGATCTCCGTCTCGGGGTATCGGGACCCTGTGGTGCTCGATAAGGCAATTACTCGAGTAACGACGATCCTCATCGGGGGCGCGGCGGCGATCATGTTTAATGTGGTTATATACCCGGTATGGGCTGGTGAAGATCTTCACAATTTAATTGCCACAAATATTGAAGAGCTTGGAATTTCCCTTGAAGGTGTCATTTTTCTTTTTAGTTCGTTTAAAAAAAAATTCTTTTTGTATTTGATAACTTTCTAATTTCAATATTTTTACATAACATATTCACTAAATATATTGTTAGTTTAAAATCATAAGATTGAAAACTCTTTCGTACTAACACTTCCTGACTAGTAAAACTAACACCGAAAGAGTAATAACAAATGTTTATTTCCTAAACTGACGTGACACATTTTAATATTTTAAGCATCTAGAAACATATATAGTATAACAACAAGTTCAACATAAAACCAATTATATGAATAAATGAATTCAACTCTAAATACATGATCTAAAAAGGTGGATTTCAGATCTAACTCAATTTCAAAATTAGCTCATGAAAACGATCAACCATCATATAATAAGGCAACAACTTATTTTTTCAATCGATATGTGACATTCTAGGTATCACCAAAATGTTGTCCTCTTGTCAAATCAAAATGACATGACTAAAGTTTATTTAATATATATGTTACACATATATACAATAAAATAATCATTAATTAGAGTGTATTAAAAAATTGTTAGAAGTTGAACAAATCAATGTTATGTGTACCAATAGCTACCAATGTTAGTGTATGAGTCAATGTAACATAACTAATACTATATATTATATGATTTGATATAATGACATGATTCTACGTTTATAAAATTATACTGAATATTTTATTTATTAAATTTGGTTGCATTGATTTGTAGGATATGGAACTCAATACTTCAAGAAAATAGATGTCAAGTCTGAAGAAGAACTAGAGAGAATATCTGTTGAGGAATACAAATGTGTTATCTACTCAAAAGCTAGTGAAGAAAATCTGGTTAGTCAAAAACAAATTATATTTATTAGCTTATTTGGTCAAAAAATTTGAGAAGTTAAAAATAAAATTTAAATAAAAGTTCAATTAATTCAATATAGAGTTCTAATGACAATTACAATTTTGTCCCTAATAGGTCAATTTTGCAAAATGGGAGCCACATCATGGAAAATTCAGATATAGACATCCATGGGGACAATATTTGAAAATTGGAGATCTTGTTCGTGAATGTGCCATTAAAATCAATGCTTTAAATTCAGATCTTACCTCTTGCAATATGGTAATTATACTAAACCATTACATTCATGTTAAAGAAAAATAGTTTGATACAGGATATATTTCACGTTTGTTCAAAATTCTGGGAGGGTCTCACTCTAAGGGGCTGGGTGTTATGTGGAGGCACCCTATCCTAACACAAGTATTAACCGGAATGTTGTGTGAAAGGGAGTCTTGAAACAACAGTAAAATTTTCAGAGGTGGACCCAAAGAACCCCCTTTATTGAACAATTATAATACGTAGCTAGATAAGAAAAAAAAATTATTATGTTTTTACTTATATATAAGTTATTGAATCTCTTTGGTATAAGGACTTTTTTTTTTGAATCCCTAGCTCTACCGTACCACCAGAATCAACCACTAATGCTTGTGTCAGGTATGCTGCCTAGATCCCAACGTTTCAGATTGTGACCCTTTTTTCAAACCCTACGTGATAACATGAACGTGGAATGTTTAATTTCATACACCAGCTTATGTACTATCAGTATATAAAACTTAAACCAAGTATCAATTAATTTATGTTTAATTATTTTTTTCAGACACAAGAGGGAAGGAAAATAATTCAAGAACCATGCACAAAGATGAGCATAGAGTGTGGTAGTGCATTGAAGGAAATAGCAATGTCAATGAAGACAATGACCCTTTATCCAACAATTGATTCACATATTCTAAAGGCAAAAGCATCATCTGAAAAACTAAGATCCATAATAAGAAGTGGTGGTTTAATTGAAGAAAAAGAGTTGCAAAAACTACTTCCATCAACAAGAATTGCTTCACTTATGCTAGACATAGTGTCAAATTCAGTAGAAATTGTGGACTCTGTGAATCAACTTGCTACACTTATGAAATTCAAGATTTTGTCATCAAAACCAAAGAGATTGGGGAGCAAGAGTAGAATCCCAAGTGGCAATATTGGAGAAGCACACCTTGTGGTTAATGTTGAGTGAATAAGTTCAAAATCGTAATCTTTGAGAATCTTTGAAACTTCAAACAGTTTGAAGCTCGATGGATGAATAATGGATATATCTCCTATATATACCATTTTGCACTCATTAAGTATATCATGTTTTTGTTTATATGATAAAGTTCGAACCCATGATGTACGCCTACCTCATACATCAACGATGTATTTTTGTTATTAGACCAAAGTGAGATGGTATGAAATGAAATATATATATATATATATATATCAGAGTTTTGTTTATGTGATAATGATTAAATAATTATATATGTCTAACTCATACATTAATGACATATTCTTATTACTAGACCAACTAGTTTAGTAATTAAGACCTAAACTAGTTGAATTTATGTAATTTTTCCAAACAAATATGTACAACAACAAACCGACTCGGTCCAAACTTAAAGGCCAAAAGAGAAAAGAGAAGAAAAGAAATCAAAAATTAAAAGGGAAAGAAACATCTGAACCATAATCCTCAGTAGCAAACATTTAGCACCAAACATAAACTTTGCACCTTTACTTCCAATTTTTAGCTAATACCTTAAATCTGTTAGAAACCTAAAAGACATTTTTGCAAATTAAAATATTTAACTTTTGGGGAAAAGTCTTTTAAGGTTTTAACAGACTCGAGCTATTAGCTAAAATTAGAAGTGGAGGTGTACGCAAAGTTTAAGTTTGGTGTCAAAATTTGCTACTTCTCAACTCTTTGATTTTATTTTGATATCTTACAAGAAATCACGAAACGTTGTAGCAGGATAAACATGATTATTCTATTTCTCAAGTATATTAAATTTGAGCGTTAAAATAAAATAAAAAAGAAATTTGATGGTGAGTATTAAAACATTTTAAGGAGTCTTAAATAGAGTAAATTCAAAATTAGTCATAATTACAATATTCACTCCATTAAATACAAGATTTTCTACACATTAATGATTTATTCCAAATAATAAATACTAACAATTGAAAAGAGTTCAAATTGAATGTGATGGATATAAAATTTACTCCCTTTATCCCTTTTTATTTGTCTAATTTTGACTTTTTATTTATCATTTTTGATAAAATGAATTTACTCATTAAAGAGATTCTACATTTTTTAAAAACATCAACTCTCTAAACAAATTGAGGATATTAAAAAATGGAAAAATCCTTTTGGCCAGAATGGTAAAATAACATATTTCACACTATATTATTTTACCTTTTTGAACATTTTTATCCTTTTAACTTTAATACCTTTTAATTAAAAAATAGAAAAAAGATCAGTTTATTTTAAAATAAAAAGGATATTATAGACTTTTTAAATTTCTGGCCATTTAACATTACCCTTAAAAAATATTATTTTTCCTTAATTTTTCAAAAATGATAAGTAAAAAATCAAAATTAGACAAATAAAAAAAAAGGATAAAGGGAGTAAATTTCAAATCTATATCATTCAATTGGAACGCTTTTCAATTGTTACTATTTATTATTAGGAATAAATCATTAATGTGTAGAAAATCTTGTATTTAATGGAGTGAATATTGTAATTATGACTAATTTTGAATTCACTCTATTTAAGGCCTCATTTGTTTCCATTAAGATTAAGACGTCTGAATCTGAATAAGCATCTGAATATTAAGATGTGTATTAAGATCTGAATGTCTAGATCTGAATGCACATCTGAATATTAAGATGTGGTCTCTAGATCTGAACACTGAATAATTAAGATCGTTTGTTTTCAATATCTGAATATACATATGAAATTAAACATTATATCAATAAAATATTATAAAATTTTCATTTCAATAAAAATATATATTACTTTTTAATAAAAAATAATATTTTAAATGTTTATATTTGATTAAAAAATTTATATGATATGCAAATAAAAATTATATATCGATATAAAATTATTGTAGCATGATTTCTTTTAAGAATTCAACATAAACATCTTTTTATAAGAAAATATATCACGAAAAAAAAATTCATAGGCATAATATAATATCAAAAAGTTCAATAAGTATGATAGATACTAGTCGAAAAATAATAAAGTAGATTTCGCATCATCAACGCCTCACATATATTCCAGCTCATCAGAAAAATTAAAGAACTCCCATTTTTTTCAGATGACCTTAATCCAATTCTCTAACTTGTGAACCTCTAGCGTCATCCATACTTTTTTGTAGCCCATACTTTTTTGTAGTTGTCACTTTCACAAAATATACTAACAATTATACTGTATAATAGTTCTTCCCATCCAAGTCCATCTAATTTTTTTCTTTGCATTTTTCAAAGCTAGGTGCGCTATTTTTTAATCAATAACTCCAAAGTATTACTCATCTTCTCATCAATTTCTTCCTCAAAACTTTTCTTTCAACCGAAACTGGAGATTGGGATGAAGAATTATTAGGAGTTCCATTATTTTTGTCACAAACAAGATATAGGTATAACTTGGACTCCAATCATGAACTCCTGTTGTAGTACAGTCTTCAATGTTTTTGGCCTAAACAAATTAAATTCTAATAAGAGACCTCAGATATGTATATATAGTTGTTGTTTTTAATCATGACTACTATTTTTTCACATCTTAAGTTCTTGATAAACATCCAAAAATATTATTACAACAAGAGTTCTTGACAAAAATCAATACAATCCAAAAAAATTGTTAATATAAGAAAATACTTGTAAATATTATGAAAACTTACTAGTTCAAAAAGAAAAAAATGGGTGTTTGGTTGAGAAAAGAGAGGAAGAAAGTTTGTATAGAGAGAGAGCAAGTCGCATAATGAGAGAGAAAGAGAGAGAGTCGACGTGATTTTTTTCTAGCGTATTAAATACTAAATGTTGTTAAGACTCTCCCACAGATCTGATTCGTTCAGATCTTTTCAGATCCATTCAGAGGCTTTTTAAAAAAACAAACAAATGGACTTAATCGGAATGATTAAGATTCAGACCTAAAAACCAAACACATTTAATGGGCTGAATCTGAATAATTAAGATTCAGACCTTCATTAAGTGCAAACAAATGATGCCTAAGACTCCTTAAAATGTTTTAACACTCACCATCAAATTTCTTTTTTTATTTTAAGGCTCAAATCTAATATACTTGAGGAAAATAATCATGTTCATCCTGCTACAACGTTTCGTGGTTTCTTGTAAGATATCAAAATAGAATCAAGAATTGAGAAGTAGCAAATTTTAACACCAAATTTAAATTTTACATACACCTCTACTTCTAATTTTAGCTAATAGCTCGAGTCTGTTAAAACCCTAAAAGACTTTTCCCCAAAATTTAAATATTTTAATTTGCAAAAATGTCTTTTAGGTTTCTAACAGATTTAAGGTATTAGCTAAATATTGGAAGTAAAGGTGCAAAGTTTATGTTTGGTGCTAAATGTTTGCTACTGAGGATTATGGTTCAGATGTTTCTTTCCCTTTCAATTTTTGATTTCTTTTCTTTTCTCTTTTGGGCCTTTAGGCTTGGACCGGGTCGGTTTATTATTGTACATATTTGTTTAGGCAAATTACATAAATTTAACTAGTTGAGGTCTTAATTTTCTAAGATTTACGGTGATTTCAACTATTACTTTCTATAACATATTTCATCTATTGGATACATGTATTATTACTCACCAGATACATGTATCTGACGGTTTTAAAAACTAAGATACATGTTGTATTTGTTTGAATTAAACGGTTGTAACTAATTTTCTAAAGGAGTAATTAAGGATTTCCAAAATAAATGGACAATTAATTTTGGAATTTTAATTTAATCAAATGTCTTGAATCTTGATATAAGGTGGAAATCTATATCTATATCATACAGTATAGAAGTTCATCGATATGTTATTTTTAGTTTGATTATTAAATTTCTTTTTTTTTCTTGTTAAGTTTATAATCAATTATATCCCAAAAAAAAAACTTAATCGCGATTTATAATAAACTTTTTTATCCTAATAGTTGAACCAAATGACATAATATCTGCAGTTAAATCATACAATTAAGAAAAATTGTTGAATGAGGTATAATCGATTTTTCGAAATATAAGTCCAAATTTAAAATAATATCTCAAAAGACAGACTACATATGAAAATTTTTAAGTCCATATAGTATTTTTCTTTCTGTTGATTGGATTTGTCAGTTTTCTTTGCATACCTTTTGATGTTATTTTATTATGTTATATTTTTTTCCATAAACATGCATTTATGTTAGGTATAATCGATTTTTCGATACAACTCCTTTTCATATAATCTTAGATCTTAGATTGATTTTTTTTTTTCGGTTTGGTATGTTTTCACTCTAAGTATAGATAAAACGTAAGATATGATGTATTTTTTTGTAAAAACTTTTTTTTTATTCAATTTTAGATCTACCTTATTCAATTTTAACTCTTTTCAAATTTTCAGTATTTGTACAACTACAAAGTATGCCAAGTGTTTTATATATGAGAAACTCTTTTTATTTTTATTTTTATTTTTTAGTGAACCAATATGTAGACAAAAATGAGAAACTAATTTTAGTGAAGACAAAAATGAGAAACTAATTTAGACAAAAACAAATAAATACTGTACTTAATGAAGTCGCTGAATATTGTTGGGAAAAAAAAGCTGGAAACAACTGGCTTAGAGTTTTTTTTCCGATTCGGTTATCTTCTATATTTATTTTGAGGTCATACCTAATCAGATCCACATTATTTAAAACTCGTTAAAAGGATAAACATTTTTGAATTCAATATTTATGATTAAGGATAAAAAATCATATTCATTTCATTACGATATTTCGTGATGCCATGTGAAATGTAAAAATTGAGTTAAAATTTGGCACCAATTATAACCCTTAACCATACAACTCTCCATTCAACATTTTAGCTAATAACGCAAATCTCTTAGAAACTTAAAAGATTTCCCCAAAAGTTAAAATATTTGCTAGCAAAGAAAATAGATAAAAAGACTCGTGTCATCGATCATGGGTTATGGTGTGATGGATATAATGCCCAAGACTGGTTTGTTGATTTTGAACTTCTAAAAAATTTTGAACTGTATAAATCGTTCCTTAATTAGGTTCAACTTGTTAGTCCTTCGAATTCCAGCATCATTTTGTTGGAGTTTTTTCGTGTTTTAGTCGAGTATTCTTATTCAAAAAAAAATTATGTTAAAAGAGTGGTTAAATATTAATACTACAATAACATACTCAGTGAAAATTCACAATGAAAATCTGAGGAGGATCGAATATATGCAAATCTTATAACTATCTTGTAGAGATAAAAAGGTTGTTTCTTAAAAACTCATTGCCCGAGTGCAACAAATCCAGTGGCTAAATATTGATAACTTTTAAAATAATAAATATTGATAGGAGGTTAAAATGATTACTTTACCCATTTTTTCTCATAAATTCGAATTTCTTTGGATTCAAAACTGAATGAAAAACAAATTAAAAAGACTGTAAAGGCACAAAACCTTATGGCATTACAATAAAAAAATTGTTATGATATTTGATTGGTATCTTTTTAATTTAATTTTCCATCTGATGTTTGATTTTCATCGTCTTCAATTATCAAGATATTATATAAACTACATGACTTGAAATAAGTAGCACACATTTGATCTTCAAATATTTATATTATAATGTCTCAGTTAAAAATAAATCTTAATAGAGAGTGTTGAAGAAGAAATTATTCTTCTATAATTGGAATTAAAACTTTGATAGGAATTGTTTTACCGTAAATAAACATCAGACGACATTAATTTGAATTGACGATTTGAGGGATTCCAAATATCAAAGACTAAATATTTTGTTGTTGATGGACAACGTTCTCCTTTAATGGACTTAAGCATAAATCTGAATTAATCAATCAGGCCAATAGATTATGAATATCAGATAACTAAATAAGAAAAAGACCACAAAAACCTTCGAGAGTAGGATATTACTACTATTACATTTACAGTTTTTATTCAATTTAAACGCGTACCTAAATAAAAAAGATTCTTACCCTTCGCAACAACTTAATAAAATCATCATAACAAATACCCAATACTAGTCATTGTATAATTAGTGTTCATATAATACATTAATTATACATTGTATTAATTGTATACATGTAATACTCTAAGAAGCCGTTTTGATTGATGCGATAAGGACAGTAATCTCAAAATAAAATGCAGAATTAATTTATTCCACATTTTACTATGAATACTAATTAATTTCGAAATTATTTTACCTACCAAAACCAAAACTCCAATTTGGTTAGGTGTTTAAAGCCTAAGAATCTCATTTATATGCTAAATTGTTCTTATATCACCTTCTTTTGTATTTTAGTTACCCACCTAAGTAATGAAACCCTCTATTTAAGAAGAGCTCTTTTACACTTTTTTTTATCATAAATAAAAAAAAGAAAAAGAGTAAGTACTCTTTTTCTATTGAAGAAAAAAATCACAAAAAAGGCATAAAAAATTTCTTTCAATTTGCAAGAGCATTTCTCTTTCAATTCTAGTGTTACATACTTGGAAAAAGGGTAACTCTAATTATTTATTGTCAATTGGTTTATTTAATTTTTATTGTTCTTAATTCATTCTCATGCTTTTTTTATTTTAGTTCTAAAATGTTGCATTTTTTTGCTCTTTTTTCTTATTTTTTATTGAAGAATTTGTTATTCATGTGTGTCAAGAATAATTTGGTTCAATGTTTTTTTTTTCGTTCAAATTTTCTATTATCAAATACATCGATTTGTTGCAAAAACTCGATATATACATTTTTTTTTAGAAAAAAGAAACTACTCATGCCATTTGAAAATAAATAAATAAATCCACTAGCTATTGATTTTTTTTATATATATATTTTTTCTGGGAAGGGGTGGGGGGATTTATTAAGTTTTAGATCTCGCATTTTAAAATAAATAAATATATATAACAAGATTATATATATTATAGATAAATAGAAAGAATTTATTTGACTAGCGTTATTTTTTATTTATTTTTTAGATCTTACGATTTTCTACCAAGAGGTAAAAAAATAATTACACACTAAGTTTTAGTAACAAATTATAATTTGTCTATCAAAATTCAGACAAATAGGAAAAATCCACCTAGCAAACATTTGTTTTTGAGATCTTACAAATTTCTATCAAAAGGATAATAATTTTTTTACCCACTATTTTTCTTTTGCATGTACTCAAATTCAAATTACTAATATCAAAATTAGATGATTGAAATTCCAAATTTTTAAGTTCCTAAATTTTGAATAATAACTCTACTTATTATCTCGTTCACCAAGGTCTAGACAGATAGGATGAACTACGCCAACTAGCTAGTATTATTTTTTTTTTATCTTTTTTCGGCCACGTGGATAACTTTTTATCTTTTGATCAATAACACCTGTTTTTTTTTTTTTTTTTTTTTTGTAATTTACAGATTTGGTGGCTTTTGAAACATGGATTTTACTACAAAAAAGATTCTCAACAATGGAAGATATATCCTATCAATAATTTCTGGATTTTTGAATGCTATCACTTACTTTATCATTCCATATTTTAACGCAAATGTTGCTACAAAGGTAGTGCATAATAATTTTCAAAGGACATTTTTATCAAAATCTGAGTCATCAATATTACCGGCATCACCACAACCATCATCACCATCAACAGCAACAACAACAACAACAACAACAACAACAACGAGGAGAAGGAGGAGGACCAGGACACCATCCACATTTTCATCAAAATCTGAGTCATCAACATTAACACCACCATCATCATCAGCAGCAACAACAACAACAACGAGGACAAAGACGACCAGGACACGATCCATATCAAAATCTGAGTCATCAACTTCAGCACCACCACCATCATCAACAACAACAACAACGAGGACAAAGACAACTAGAACACCATCCATAGGGAAATCCGAGTCATCAACATCATCACTAGCACTACCACTACCACCACAACCATCCATATTTTCATCAAAGTTCGAGTCACCACCACCACCTACAAAAGCAACAACCACAACACCATCCACATTTTCATCCTTATTTGATTCAACACCATATTCTTCTCCATGGATGTATTCAACAAGTGGCGATCTCATAGGTTCAGAGAGTGGTGTTTTCATGGCTTCGCCTAGTGAACTAGAAGAGTATGAACAACAATATCGCAACAGAAAACCCAAAAACAACATTCCTAAAAAAGGAAAACAACCTAAGAATATGAAAAAAGAATATCCACCACCAATTCCTTCTTGGAGAGGCAAATTGCCTCGAGATGTACCATGGTCTCTCTCTAGACATAATGTTGATGGAAGGTTAATCCTAAAAGAAGAAACTATGGAGTATTATGAGTACCTTGAAGCCACACGAGAGAATGGACGTCTCGTGTTAAAACTAATAGTTTTGAAAGGTAACATAAAATGTCATGATCAAAATGATTTTGATGACACTATTCATGAAGATGAAATCACACGCGATGAGACTATAAATCGAAGGGAGAAGAAGAAAAGGATTCAAGAAGAGGCACAAAAGGAATCCAAGATGATTAATAGAGATATTGGAATCAAAAAGAGAAGAGGACATTACTAGCAATTTTCAAATGAAGATTGAATGACTTGAAGGGGTAAAATTGTATTTTCCTTTAATGTTGTTTGCTTGGATGTATTTTTTCCTATATTTTAGGTTGTTAATTATGAGTAACATGTTTGGGAAGTAGAGTGATATCATTTTTGTCATGCATTATATATAGTATAATATATATGTAAAAACTTGTGGCAATTCTCTCTTTTTTGTATTTTATTTCTATGACCACTTGATTTCGACTAAATTCGTAGCTAATATCATACACATGTACCTGCATAAGTTACGATGTAAAATCCATTAGAAAATAATATATAGATTCTTACATAACTTAACACTAATATAATAATTATTAAGTACTAGCTTTAATTTTAAAATAGTCAAACCATATACATTATAAAATTATCATGAATTATTTTTTCCCCTTATATAGCTATCCAAATAATCGACATCCAAATTATTTTTATGACAAATTTCAATTTTCACTACTAAAAAAAAACTCAAACAAACCTTTGGAGGTCGGTGTTGTCCTGATTTATTTTATTAAAAAATAATTAAAAAATATTTTTTAATTTTTTTTGAAGGTCAATTTTTTTTAGGAGTGTCCTCAAACCAAACGACGATAAAACAAAGCACATATATAATTGTATAAAATGGCTATTCTTTTAGGCTATTTTGTTGTCTAATTAACAAAATTTAAGGCAAATAGAAATTTATATTTGAATCGATAGCAAGTAATTAAATAATATTTTTGCATGTTATACGTCGCAAACTAACAAGCTTATAGGAAATTACAAAAATTATCCTACTTTTTTTTAACCCAACTATAGAGCCTAAACCTGATTGGATTAGTGAGTCCACATAAAATTAAATATTTGATTTGTCAAAAGTAAAATCTATAATAAAGATATTTGATTCAATTGGTGAAATTTCCAAAGTTATGAACAACTTTATGAAACTATATAAGATCAAAACTAATGAAAGATTTAGCACGATTATAAAAGGTAACAAAATTAAAACAAGTGAAAACGAATTTGAGAGAGAGGATTTCAATTAAAAAGATACCTTTACTATCTCTCAACTTCTCTTCTTGCATCTTGCAAGTGTCATAGTGTGAAACTTTTCAAAAACGAAATATTATTTTCGACCGATCAATGATTCTATTTGTACGCTGGTTATGAATAAATCACTCAGAAGAAGAAAAAAAAAAAGATAACACGAAGATAATTAGCTATAAATTGATTGACATTTCTTCTAAAGAGAAAAATGAAATCTATTGTGAAGAACTCGTTCTGTTTTTTTTATTTTGCCTTTCCTCTCCTTTTCTTTTCTTTCTGAGAGAATATAAAAGAGAAAATATGCACGACGACAAACAAGTAATTGAAGGATAGCAGACATTAACTAGTGTTACACGCAAGTCTAACACGTTTCATCTGAAAAATTAATATCGATCTTTGAACAAGTAAATAAACGAGTAAGTGTATAAATTTGCTGATATTTAAATGATACAAACAAATACAGTTACATGAATCGCCAAAGTAAGTTAAGGGTGTTCTATAGCAGACATTAACTAGTGTTACACGCAAGTCTAACACGTTTCATCTGAAAAATTAATATCGATCTCTGAATAAACAAATAAATTGGCAAGCGTATAAATTTGTTGATATTTGAACAATACAAACAAATACAGTTGTGTGTACTACCAAAGTAAGTTAACGGTGTTCTTTGTTAGAGTTACGTGTACCACCAAAGGAAATCAAATTCACATCTTGCGAACGATATGGACTCCACCACTCCCTGTGGGGGGGGGGGGGG
>JAJONR010008584.1:0-24532 GCA_029582245.1 Solanum etuberosum | reverse complement strand
TCCCATAAATTCTATGGCCTAAGAATTGAATTATCAAGCTAAGGGAGTAATTAAATTTCCTTTAACTATGATTACGATGAAAATAAGAGAAAATTCACTGTAGGTCACACTTGCTCTTCCCCAAAATGAAATTGCCAAACAATGGGTGGTTTTGGGAATTTTCTTGCATTAAATGCGACTAACCTCGCTATAACGGCCCAATCTCGCTATAGCGGCGTCGCTGTAGCGGGACCTTCCGCTATAACGAGAATTAAGTCCACATCTATAGCGGTGTTCACCCGCTATGCACGGGATCGAAATTCGAAAATTGATCCCATTTTGCAACACACCTTCGAAACTTGATGTGCTAAACTAACACTTTCATGCTAAGTTCGATATCAAGGAGCTTTACTTACCTGAATTCACTTCTGCAAAGCCCTATGGAATCCCCGCGTCTTAAAAACAAGAAAAAACAAACTCACTTAGACATTTCACCCAATCCTTTTTTCGGATTGTCCTAGACCTTATCACACTCAAATTCCGTCCAAGCTTAACCTAGCTGAAATTTTTAATTCACTATTCCAAAAGTTTTGTCCCTCATTGACTTTCACTAGTAGCTCTCCCATGAAGACCGGGAGGGTCTTTCACACTACAACATTAGGAGAGTTCATATTAGTGGACAGACTCTTTGTAACTTTATCCAATATTTGCTGCAAATACTTGCATGTACATCTATTCTCATTTATAGTTTCTCGTGAATTTTGTTTTCTTTTAATCCTTTTATCTAGGGTAATTAACCCCCCCACCCCCACCCCGAGATGACCCTACCTTGTGTATTAATAACAACTAATAAATACATTTAGATGGGGACACAAACTAAAACCTATGAGAACTCACAAACTTACATTGATTAGGGAAAAGAGGAAAAGTAGCAAAAAAAAAAAAAAGCTCTCTATCTTAAGGAAGAAGCTCAAGGTGGATCATAGTTCCACCCGAAGTGGTTTTAAGTTTTATTGACCATGATCTTAAGCTATCACTGACAAATATGCGTGCTCTACAAAATCGAGAACAAGCTGAGACTGACCGTCAAGATGAAGATGCAAGATTGGCAGAATAGACTCAATTGGCTGGTGAGGCAGCGACTACTAATGCTCCTGAAGGAAATCATAATCCTAGGCACATGGGACATAATCCATAAGCTTTAAAATTTGATGATCAGGAAGAGGAGGATGATATTGATTTTGATGGAGATGGTGCCACAGGTTCCCTAGTCCCTCATCCATAGGCAGAGCTTCTGGAGGTTATCTAAACCACCATTTGATCAACTTTTTGGGGATATGCAAAGCCTACAGGCTTCTGCAAGTCAGACATAATGTTATAAGGCTAATGTTGTTCCATTTCTCACTATGACTCCGTTACAATTTGGGGAGAGCTAAAAGTTATTTTTCTTGAGAGATTCTTTCCACCGTCTAGGATGTTGCAGTTGTATAATGATATAAATAATTTCAATAAGCAAGGGGAGAAGCATTGCATGACGTCTGGATGAGATTCAACAAGAAGCTGAAACAGTATTGCCCGAACCATAAGCTAGGATGAAAACTAGTTGGAAATTTTCTATATGTCATTGAAATATGCAACTAAGACAGTTGTTGATACTATTGTTAGAGGTTACCTGATATCACATCCCTTTTGTGGAATCACTTGAGCAGATTCTAGGATATGCTAAATTTATGAAAGATATGGTTACAAAGAAGAGAGCTGTAAGTTTTGAGCCGACTGACAACTCGCACCAATGCAGTACATGCAATAACATCTTGTTCTCTTGCCTAGACAAAGGAAGATCTTGGACCTTTCAGTTTTCCATGCACTATTTTTGCGTTCAACTTTGCTACGACATTATGTGATAAGGGAGCAAATACAAACTTAATGTCGCTTGTTGTGTTCAAATAGGTTGGCTTAAGACCCCCCCAAACTAACTACAATGCGGCTACTTATGGCGGATCGCACTGTGAAGCGTATGATGTTGTAAATCTTACGGAAAATACCTTCATCATGAACACTTGTACCGAATTCACCAAAGCTTGTACTTCACCAATAACTCTTATAGGAAATTCTCATAGCTTGAGGCGTGTCGAAAGACACTGTCCTTAAGGATATTTCACCTGGTATGGATGTATCCCCCAGGATTCAACAAGCTCTTCTAGTATAAAACTAGGAACCAGAAACTAACAAAGATTCTTTAAAACAAAACCCAACACAATAGAATATGAAAAGAGAAGGAAGAAATTTCTCTTACTCTCAATCTCCCACCACATAAGATTAGATAATAGTATATATAATGGAAACAAATTATCATCTCATATGAATAACATTATGGCAATATTCAATTGCCACATTAATGAGCTACCAACGGCACAATGAGTGATTAATGGAGGAGTAAATAGGCTAATTAATATTATGATATAGCTATCAATATTAGAATAAATGAAAATAAAGATAACAACTATATTGACATAAAATAATATTTCTTTTCAAGTATAATAAAATAATTCCTTTTGAGATACTAGAATCATTTTTCCAACATATAATAGGTATTTTATATCATGTGCTAGTGAAGGTTGAGACCTAAATATCAGGTTATTTTTTTTTTATGTTTGATTAGTAAGAAGAAAATATTGTCTAAAGAGTATTTAGGTAGAATCAGGCAAATACTTTAACATTAGACCCGTACCCTACCCTTTAACCCAAACCTAGACCCTAATCCCTAACCTCGACCCTACCTATAACTATCCTCAAGATGATCATGCCCTAACCTAAGATCCGACACTAACTCAAGACCTAATTTCTATCATAACCTGACTGAGATTAAAGACCCAAATTTGAACCAGGATCTGACCCAACACTTACTTAGGATCGGGTCAAGGTCGAGGTTGGATCTCGAGTTAGGAGTCAAGTGCTCAGATCCCAAGTCAGGGTCAGTGGTCAAGAGTTGAGTCTGAGGTCTCGAGTCTCAGGCTCAGGGTTAGGATCGGGGAATCGGGATCCACAGTCGAGTTTAATTAGGGTTGGGAGTTGGTAATCTTGTCAAGATCAATTCTGAAGTTAGGTCTTAGGTTGGGGAAGGCTGCATTTATAAAATCATTCCACACTTAACCAGGAATAAGGTTGAATTAACTAAAATAAAATTTCACTAAATTTCTTAAACTAGACGGAGTCTATATGATATATCAATGAAAGAATTCAAATCAAGACAATAAAAAATGGAAAAATAAATTAGGGTTACAAGTGTTTTTGGGGTGGTGAGATGGGGATGGAACAACAGATATTGCAGAAATTTTAAATTACGATTTTTAGAATTGAGATTAAACATAGAGCTTGTTAAAAATAAACAAGAAAATGAGGGCACCTAATATAAAAGAGACTAAAATATATTGTATCAAGAGGAATTTTAGTAGCTTAGTTGGTTGACCATCCAAATTTTTGCCTTGTTGTAAGACTTTGATTCCCCACTTTGTCATCAATCCATCATTTTCCCTTTCAATAATAATAATAATAAATGGTATTAAAATAAATCATACAAACAAGGAAACAAATCAATTTTTGTTCAAAGAGGAAATAGATAGTGTTACCCATTTTACTAGTATTTAAATAGTTTCATCCATATTTTGTGATATCCTCATCTCCTTTCTTTTATAGGACCAATTTATGAAAAAGAGTCCTCTCAAATTTTCATGTTTTTATCCAAACTTTACAGTAAATGGATAAAGGAGAAAAAAAGAAATTGAAAAATTGGTTCAAATATGAAAAGGATATAGTGATTCACATACGAATAATAGGGCCTGAAGAAGGTTGTTAAGGTTTGTAGGATGAAAGAGATACAAAGAGGAGAGTTGGGGGCGATTGAAGGAAATTGAAATGGATTAGGGTTTAGAAAATAGTTATGAGAATTAAAAAAATAATGAAGCGGAGAAGTGTGGGTCGTCCAGTTAAATTGCATGAAAAACAGAGACTAAAAGGATCAAATGGGTTGCGGCCAAACAACACAATTCAGAACCCAACCCATTTGATCTTTTTAATCTCCGCAGTTCATTTAATTTAACCAGACCACCCACACATTTCCCTTTCACTATATATTTAACCCTTAAACTATTTTCTAAACGCTAGTTCATTTCTATTTCCTTTGGTTACCCCCAACTCTCCTTTTTCTTTCCCATTCATCCTACAAATCCTAACAACCTTCTTCAAGCTCTCATTATTTTGTATGTGATCGATATATTCTTTTCATTTTCAAACCTCCTTTTCACTTTTTTTCTCCTCTGTCCATTAACTGTATATATTAGATTACAAACATGAAGAATTGATAAGACTTTTCATCATAAATTGGTCCAAAAAAGGAAAAGAGACGAAGATATTGAGAAACTTGTGTAAAATTATCTAAATACTAGTAAATTTGGGAACACTGTTTATTTCCTCTTTGAATGTTGATTGGTATGTTTTCATGTTTATATGATTTATTTTAATATCATTTTTTTACTTATTATTGATAAGGGAAACAATAGAGGAAATTACAATATGGAGAATCAGACTCTCACAAACAAAGTAAATATTTAGATAGTCAATCAACTAATCTACTAAAATTTCCCTTAATACCGTTTATTTTAGTCTCTTCCATATTATGCATCCTCATTTCCTTGTTTAAATTTAACAGACTCTATGTTAAATCTCAACTCTAAAAATACTAATTAAAAATTTCTGCAATTTGTATTTTCCAATACCCCCCCCCCCTTGAAAAAAACATGTAATCCTAATTTTGATTTCCATTTTTGGTTGTTCTAATTCCAATAGTTTTCTTGATAAGTGACTTAAAATTCATCTTGTCAAAGAAATTTGGTGAAATGTTCTTTTAATTTACTTAAGTTTGGAATGTTATTATAAATGCAACCTTCCCTAATCTGAGTCCCAACTTTTGAACCTGATCGTGACCATGGACCAAACTCCAAACCGTTAACCCAAATCCCAACGAGGGATCCTGAATCCTAGATCCTAATCATGAGCGCGAGACTCGAAACCCTAGACCCAACTATTGATTCTTGTCTCTTGACCCCTGACCGCGACTTGGGATCCAATTACCTGACTGTCAACTCAAGATTTGACGTAGACCCCAATTGGATCCTAAGTCAATGTTAAGGTCAAATTTGTATTGTATGTCAAAAATTAGAGCCTCACCAATTCCTTGTACTACAAAGAATAAACTATTCCTTCCTTACAACAAATGAAATAATTGCATAGACCTTTGTAAATCCTTATTAGTATCATTCATTTGTCTTCTTACATGTAATCCATTAAATTTGATAGAGCTAAACTAAAACCTGTAAGCTGAATTTTTGTTTTGTCTACAACACTAGGAGAGTTCATATCAGTGGACATTCTCTTCGTAACTTTATCCAATATTTGCGGCAAATACTTGCATGTGCTTCTATTCTCATTTATAGTTTCAGGTGAATTTTTTTTTCTTTTAATCCATTCATCTAGGGTAATTACCCCCGAGATGACCCCTACATTATATATTAATCACAACTAATAAATACATTTAGAGAGGGAAACAAACCAAAATCTTCGAGAACTCACAGACTTATATGGATTAGGCAAAACAGGAGAAGTAGCACCAAAAAAAAAGATAAGCTCCCTGTCTTGAGGATGAAATTCAAGGTGGATCATGGTTCCACCCAAAGTGTTTTTATGTTTTATCAACCATGATCTTTAACTATCACTGAAAAGGATGAGTGCTCTGCAAAATCGATAACAAGCTGAGACTGACTATCAAGATGAAGATGCAAGATTCGTAGAACAGACACAACTGGCTGACGAGGCAGCTGCTGCTAATGCTGCTCAAGGACATAATGATACATAATCCAAAAGGAATAGATGATGATATTCATTTTGGTTGAGTAGGTGCCATAAGTGCCATAGTCCCTCCTCCACTTGCACCTGGTGCTATGTTTTGACATCACTAGCACAATGATACAACTATTGAACATGAAGGGTCTGTTTGGAGGAGCTTCTCCATTTGATCAAATTTTTGGGATATGCAAAGCCTACAGGCTTCTACAAGTCAGACAGAATGTTATAAGGCTAATGTTGTTCCATTTCTCACTAACTGATGAAGCAACATTTTGGCAACTTTAACTTTAAAATGACTCCATTCCAAATTGTGGAGAGCTAAAAGTTGTTTTTCTTGAGAGATTCTTTCCACCGTATATGATGTTGTAGTTGTGTGATGATATAAATAATTTCAATAAGCAAGGGGAGAAGCATTGCATGAAGCTTGGCTGAGATTCAACAAGAAGCTGAAACAGTGCCGGAACCCAAGCTAGTAGATGAAAACTAGTTGAAAAATTTCTAAAGGTCTGAACTCTGCTCTAAGAAAGTTGTTGATACTATTGTAAGAGGTTCCCTGATGTCACATCCCATTTGTGGATTCACTTAAGAAGATTCTAGGATATGCTAGATTTATGAAAGATATGGTTAATTACCAAGAAGAGATCTGTATGTTTTGAGCTGACTACAACTTACACCATTACAATGCAATAGCATCTTTTTCTCTTGTCCAAAAGAAGGAAGTTCTTGGGGCTTTCACTATTCTATGTACTGTTGGGACGTTCAACTTTCCTAAGACATGATGTGATCAGGGAGAAACTATAAGCTTAATGTCACTTGTTGTGTTCAGACAATTTGGCTTAAGATCCCCCAAACTGACTATAATAGTGCTACTTAAGGAAGATCGCACTGTGAAGCGTACAATAGGTATTTTGTATGATGTGCTAGTAAAGGTTGAGACCTAAATATCAGGTTATATTTATGTTTGGTTAGTAAGAAGAAAATGTTATCTCAAAAATAATTTGGTAAAATCAGACAAATACTTTAATGTTAGGCCCATACCCCACCCTTTAACCCAGACCAAGACCCCAATCCCTAAACCTTGGCCCTAACCACGACCCTTTCTACAACTAGATCCTCAAACCGATCATGCCCTAACCCAAGATACGACATTGACCCGAGACTTAATTTCGACCCTAGTCCCGAGTTGAGATTAAAGACCCAAATTCAAACCAAGATCTGGCGTTGAGGTTGACTTAGTATCGGGTCAGGGTCGAGGTCGGATATCAACTAGGAGTCAAGTACTCAGATCCCAAGTCAAGTTCATGGTCAAGAATTGGGACTCAAGAGTTGAATATGGAGTCTCTAATCTGCGGATCATGGTTAGGACCGGGGAATCACGATCCTTAGTCGAGTGTAGGGTTTGGACTTGGTACACTTGTCAGAATCAATTTTGAAGTCAGGTCTTAGGTTGGGGAAGGTTGCATTTATAAACACATTCTACATTTAACCAGAATTAGGATTGAATAAACTAAAAGAAAATTTCACCAAATTTCTTAAACTAGATAGATTATATATTAGATATCAAAAATCAAGACAAAAAAATGGAAAACTAAATTAGGGTTAGAAGTGTTTTTGGGGTGGTGAGGGTTGGGATGGAAAAATAGAGACTACAGAGATTCTAAATTATGATTCTTAGAGTTGAGATTAAACATAGAGATTGTTAAAAACAAACAAGGAAATGAGAGCATATAATATGGAAGAGACTAAAATATACAGTATTAAGGGGAATTTTAGTAGCTCAGTGGTTGACTACCCAATTTTTTGCCTTGTTGCTAAGAGTTCGATTCCCCACTTTGTCATCTACTCCATCAATTCCCTTTTCACTAATAATAATAATTTTTTTAATAATAATAATAATAATAATAATAATAATAATAATAATAATAATAATAATAATAATAAATGGTATTAAAATATATCATACAAGCATGGAAACAAATCTATCAATATTCAAAGCGGAAATAGATGGTATTACCCCATTTTACTACTATTTAATAGTTCCATCTATATTTTGCGATTTCCTCATCCCCTTCCTTTATTGGACCAATTTATGATAAAAAGTCCTCTCAGATCTTCATGTTTTTATCCAAACTGTATAGTAAATGAATAAAGGAAAAAAGTCAACAAGTGGTTCAAAAAATGAAAAGAATATAGTGATTCACATACGAAATAATAGGGCTTGAAGAAGGTTGTTAAGGTTTGTAGATGAAAGAGAGACATAGAAGAGAGTTGGGGCGATTGGAGGAAATAAAAATGGATTAGGGTTTGGAAAATAGTTGTGAGAATTAAATAAATAGTGATGGGGAGAAGTGTGGATCGTCTAGTTTAATTGAATGAATAACAAATTTGATCTTCTTAATCTCCATTGTTCATTCAATAACCAGGAGACCAACACATCTCCTATTCACTATATATTTGACCCTCACAACTCTTTTCTAAACCCTAATACATTTCTATTTCCTTTGGTCTCCCCCAACTCCCCTCTTTCTCTCCTATTCATCCTACAAACCCTAACAATCTTCTTCAAACTCTCATTATTTTGTCTATGAATCGGTATGTTCTTTCCATTTTTGAACCCCATTTTCACTTTTTTTTTAATACTTTATCCATTTACTGTGTAGTTTAGATAAAAAAAAACACTAAATCTGAGAGGTCTTTTCATCATAAACTGGTACAAAAAAAGGAAAATAGATGAAAATATAGGGAAACTTGTATGAAACTATCTAAATACTAGTAAAATTGGGTTACACTATTTATTTTCTCTCAGATTGTTGATTGATATGTTTTCATGTTTGTATGATTTATTTTAATATCATTTTTTAAATTATTATTGATAAGGGAAACAATGGAGGGGATTGCAATGTGGAGAATCGAACTCTCACCAACTTGACAAATTTTTTAGATAGTCAATCAACTGAGCTATTAAAATTCACATTAATACCGTCTATTTTAGTCTCTTTCTTATTATGCCATTTTCCTTGTTTACTTTTAACAAGCTCCTGCCAATAATTGGCACTATGTCCATTTTCCCGTTATTGGATACGTTACTAATGTTCACCGTGTTCGACCCTCCATTCTTGGATACGAATCTAATGTTCATTATCATGTTCAATCCGTAGTTAGACATGTAAGATAATGAGATGCCCCTAGGTACATTAGTTGGTCATTCCCTCCGTCTGGATACTGAAATTTTTATGCAGAATTCAGGATTAGCAGGATATAGAGGCATTGCAAGAGACGATAGGGGTAGGTGGCTAGGAGGATTCGTGGGCCGATTAGTGTGGTAACAACGTTGTGCCTCACGGTGGAATTGTGGGCTATACATGGCGGGTCGACCCTGATGAAAAACTTCAACCTGAAGAAAGTCATTATCGAGACAGACTCGAATGAAGCATTGATGCTCATGAGTAAAGGTGGTACCGTCGACAATCACCCCGATTGCGGCGTGATAGAAGAGTCCGACGTCTTCTGTCCGAACTTGGGAACTCCATGATGCATACTTTAAGGGAAGGAAATAGTTCTGCAGGTCACCTGACGAAACTGGGAAGAATGCAACTAGATGAAGACCTTGTAATACTACTTCGTCCACCACATTCCATGAACCAACTTATTCTCGCGGATATGGCTCACATTGCATATCCTAGGTACCGAAAACATGTACGATAGTTTAGTATATATAGCACAAAATAAAAAAATATGACATTGTACATAAACATTTGCTAATGTTACCAAGAATATAATAAAATATATTTATGTTAATTCATTGTATGATTTATGTTTATGTTTGGCTGTGTATACAAATGATGAGTAACCTAGGGAGTTTATCCGCTTGGAATACGATTTCAAGTAATTTAGGGAGTTTTGTGGTGGTGTGATTAGAGTGTAAGTTGTTTGGTTCATAGAATTAGGTGAGTTATCTCGATTTTAAATTTTGAGACTAAATCCATAGCTAGAATTGGTAAGCGTAAAATCTAGATACATTCTACCGTCCCTAAATTAAACGGCTATAAGATTAGACTTGATTTTTATTGGACTCACTAGTGTACTTGACGGTCTCGTCAAATTATCAGAATAATGTAACGTTATAACATTATGTATAAAATTATATGAATGAAAAACTTTACATAAATAAGAACTGTGTTAACATAAAAATGGATATATAAAAATATTAAGAAAAGATTGAAATGAATTAATTTTTTTTATTCCAACGTTGAGGGGAGATAAAGTTGCATTCACCTTTTTAAGCTCCAAATATCTAAATAATTGAATTCTGAAAAATTACACTACTTATAAAGTCATATTTATGAATTATGATTTTATAAAGGGTAATAGTGGAAATTATGATTTAAATTATTTCTTAATATATATGCACTACGTAAATTACCCGTGCTTCGCACGGGATTGAACTATTTTATTAAGCTTCCATATGATTGTTCAGTAATATCCGTATTTTTGATACATATACTACATTGTCAAGAACATTTATCTTAAGACAAAGTGTTCCTCAAAAATCTTAAAGTGCTATATTTTTATTAATTTTAAGTTTTGTTGTACAAAAATTATGAGTCATAGAGAGATTTTAAGTATAAGAAAGAAGTCTAAGAAAATCTCCATGAAAATAGTTGGTCCGAAGTAACGAAATTTTCTAAATTCCAGAAAGTTATAAAGAACAACACCAGTCGTTAAAGAAGAGACCAAAAAGTCTCGAACATCAACACTCCTAAGTAAAGTGGAACATCACGTCCATACAAGAACATAATTAACTAAATTCAAATGGAGGACCTTCGGCTCCTCTCTTATGAACCTCCATCAATCTCTTTTTTATTATAGTATGTCGTATCATGTATATGTCAAAAATGATCCTAAATTTTTTAATATCAATATGGTTTTTCCTCATTGTCTCAGAATAGTCATTACTATTGCTTACGTTTCATATCACCGATCCCAACTTATTTGGAATTGAACCGTAGTTATTGTTATAGTTATAATATGCAGTTACAAAGAATTAATGTAATGATCAACCAAGCAGTAGGTGGCCTCTGAAAGGAACTATTCACAATTGGATATTCTAAATCAAAATTTTGATACACAACATATTCAAATCTCACAGCATAATTTTGTGAGACCTTGAACTAAAAAATATCCACAAATAATAATACAGAGGACCTTACTTTCCTAACAATCAAGAAGAAAAAGGGATGTTTCTAAACATATTTTCTTCAAAAAGATAGTCTGTCGGGATGTATCCATGTTTACAGTTCGTACAAGTTTAATTGGAAGAAGCCAAAAGAAAGAGTTATCACTACAACAAAATAATTTTTAAAGACAATTAATATCTTAATTGCTGCTAAATTTGTATATTCAGAGGCATTATTACTCTCTATAAATGATCCTTAAGTCTATAGCAACATTGAATCTAATTACAATAGATTTATGTCGGTAAAAGCTCTAGCACTCTTTATTAATGTTCATATATATTGCCGATAAAAGTTGTTTTTATTATAGTGTATTTCGGGCATCTATTAGTTTCAAGAAAACTTGATATCTTATTATGCCCAAAAAGAAGAGAGGAAAAAATATGACAAATTAGTCAACTTGCGATTAAAGAAGTGGACTAATTGTTTCTATACTAATATTCTAGGAAGAGTGCAATGACATACAAAATATTTGTACCTAAGATAAAACAATCAAAATTCTATACTAAATGTGGTAAGCAAGAGAGAAATATGTTTGGTTCTTTTAACAAACTTCACCATTGAATCCATAGTAGTTATCACATATTTATTGTTGTGTGTTGTCAAATATAGCACAGCCCACAAGCAAATTTCCCAAAAAGTATATGAAAAAGCCTCTAGAAAGGGACAAAAAAGAAGATCAATTTTCAATCAACCTTGCTGGAATATTTAGTAGAGTTAAAAAAAATCACCAAAATAGCAAAAAGAAATTGCAATATTTCCATAAATCACTATGAATTACAGTAAAAGATTATGCTTCATGAAATAGGAGGAAGAAAACTTTGAAGAAAGAAACACATTTCATAAGAAGCTTAATTAATGTAGTTGCATTCGACTTTCCTATAGCGAAAAAAATCCTTCAAATAATAGTGGCAGAAATAGAAGTTTTGTTTACTAAAGAACCAAAATGTTATGACTTCAACCATTCTAATGGCGTTATGGGTTGTGAACTGAGAGGCGCAAGAGTAGTAATGTCGCATTGCAATTGAAATCATTTTTCTTTATTTATTCTTTCTTCTTTTGATGCCTTGAATTAAGTATTGGATTTTAAAGGGTGTGAATGAAAAATTAAGAGTTGTGAATTTTGTGAAAAGTTGTGACTTTTGTGAAAAAATGTGACTTTTATGAAAAGTTGTGACTTTTATGAAGAGTTCTGACTTTTTTAAAGAGTTGTGACTCCTATGAAAAGTTGTGACTTTTATGTAAGGTTGTGACTTTTATGTAAGGTTGTAACTTTTAAGAAGGTTTAAATAAGAATTATGATCTGTGAGGCGCCACATAGGCGGGTCTAAGATTCCCTTTTATATATATGCTAGTAAATGTGCCCTCGCTTCGCGCGGTTAGAACATTCTTTTTTAAAATTTATTAGAATTGAACTTTTCTTGTATTTTGATGTTATAGTATTTTTATATAAATCTATTTTTAAGAGTATAGAGGTTATTTAATTATATTTTACCATTTGTTTTATTAAAAGAAAAGGCAGATTACAAATCATATCACTATTTTCTCCTAGGTTACATAATTTCATTTTACAGATTCATTAATTTGCTTTTGAAATTTTATAATGGTTAGTTTATTTTTATCATCTATATGAATGGTTACATAATGTCCTTAATTAGAAAGTCAATTTAACGACCTGTTTCCGTCATTAAGGAAAAGCCAATGGGGAAAGAATTGGGTCAGAAAACTTTTTGGTAGTAACTTAGAATTTCCTAACCTAGTCCAGATTTAGATGAAATCGGAGTCAGTGAGGTCTAGGGAAATTTGGTAATGAATGAGAGATCTAATTATAAATTTGATCACATGAATTGATAGCTAAGACGTTAAGGAACCCATACGACTTTACGAAATCGAATTCGGGTAAGTAGAACTCCCGAAACTGATCTTAGCGTGAACGGGTAATTTCTGAGTGTCATGGGTTGAAGGTGTGTTGTGAAATGGGGGTTTGAAACTCTTTAATTAACTCTCTGTCTCCGTGCAAGCTGCCAGGGCAGGATTATTCCTGCCAGGGCGGGGCCGCTGTAGCGGGATGAGGTCCGCCACAGCGGGACAAACGCGACTTAAGTCAGAATTAAACCCCAAAAATATTATTATTCTGCAAGTTTCATTCTTGAGAGCTAAGGACCGACCCAGGGCAAGTTCTTGACAGTTTTTCACCTCTTCTAGCACTAAAGATAAGGTTTTTACTTCCCGAATCCATTTTTTGATCCGTAGAACTTAGTTTCTTGGGTAATTATCGATGGGGGAGGGTTTGATCTAATATTATGTTGGAAGAATCCATAATCTGGGTATGGGGATCAAGGGTTAGACCTAGGGTTAATTTGATTGATTATAATCTGGGTATTTAGGTCTTGTTTATTGATCCTTGCGTTATATTGATTGTTTGTAGACCAAGAACAAACGGAAAGAATACGGAAGGGGAAGAATCAAGTTTCTTAGGGGATTCAAGCTATGTTCGAGGTAGGTGATGGTTTTGATTTCATGTTTGTGTGATGTATGTTAGTAATTGCTTCATTGTAATGCATGTATGTATGCGAATGTTGCACTATTGATCACACCTATTGTAAATGAGTATGAACGAATGATTGTATGCCATGAATCAACACTTGATTGTATGATTATGAGAATGTACATTGTGATTGTGATTGTGGCTTGATGAATGGAACAGGTGTCACGTTCCAACACACTAACTGGGATCGGATGTCACGTACCGACATAAATATGGGATCAAATTTCACGTACCGACATACAAATTGGAACGGGTGTCACGATCCGACACACTAACTTGGAATGGGTGCCACGATCCGGTACACTAACAGTTTGGGTATGGATTCCATTAGAGAATCGTTGAATTGTTATATATATGCGTATTATTGAAGAATATGGATTTGTACATTGATCTTGATAACGATGACTGATATTCTATATATTCGGTATATGTATGTTTATTGTGTTGTGATTACTTGCTTATATTGCACTTATTGGGATAGCCGCGTGATGCTACCAGTACACTGTGGTTGTGTACTGATACTACACTTGCTTGTTCTTTGTTGAGTACAGGGCATCTTCAGGCAGCTATTGATAGACCTCGGCTAGGTGACTTTTGAGCGTGACCGGATTCAAGGGTGAGCCAGTTCTTTCAGGCTGCCGTGGATCTATCTCGTTTAAGTCCACTCTTTTCAGACTCATACTATTTATTTAAGGTGTTTGTTTAGTTTCGGGGTTGAACCCCTTGTTCTTAGACTTGTCGTTAGTAGAGTTTTTGTACAATAACTTTCAGGTTCTAGGGGTATTTCCGCGTTAGTTGAACTTTTGGAGTTTATGGGGAATCCATATTAATTATATAGTTATTTAAACCTACTTCCGTAGCTTTAAATGTATAGTACTTTGGTTAAGTTGATTAGTTGGGCTGTAGTTTTGGTTCTCCTACCGGAGGGTTAGTTTGGGTGCCACTCACAACGGTCTGGGTCGTGACAAAGTTGGTATTAGAGCCCTAGGTTCGTTGATCTCATTGTACCAAAACGAGTCTGGTAGTGTCTTGAGGAACGGTACGAAGACGTCCGTACTTTTCTTCGAGGGACTATAGGACTTTAGGAAAAACTCACTTCTTTCTACTCCTTCGTGCTATGACTTGAATCCAATTGGTATCTGGGTGATACAAATTGGTATCTTCCTCCTTCACTCTATGGTCCGAACTAGAGCAACAGAAATGGTAACACCATCACTAGCAAGAAAGGATGTGTATAGACTACCGACAGTTGAATAGGGTCGCCATTCGAAATAAGTATCTTTGCCTCAGATAGATGATCTTTTTGACCAATTACAGGGTGCATCAGTTTTCTCTAAGAATGATTTGAGGTCTGGTTACCATCAGTTAAAGATTAGGCCTGAGGATATACCAAATACGACATTTGAGACCCGCTTTGGGCACTATGAGTTTCTAGTTATGTCGTTTGGGTTGACAAATGCGCCTGCAACTTTCGTGAGTTTGATGAATGGTGTGTTCAAACTGTTTCTTGATTCGTTTGTTATAGTATTTATTGATGAAATTTTAGTTTATTCTAAAAGTGAGGAAGAACATGTTGACCATCTTCGTATAATTTTGAGTATCCTTGGGAGACAAAAATAGTATGCTAAATTTTCTATGTGTGAGTTTTGGTTGACTTCGGTTGCCTTTTTGGGGCATGTAGTTTCAAGGGAAGGGGTAATGGTAGATCCCCAAAAGATTGAAGCAGTCAGGAATTGGGTCCGACCTAGTTCTGTGATTGAAATTAGGAGTTTTGTGGGGCTCGCTAGCTACTCTCGTCGTTTGTGAAGGGATTAAGGTCAGATTGACAGATTCTAGCTTATAGGTGACAACATTCAAGATGTTTTGGTAAGGGACGACTAGATAATGAACACCATTACCTTGGGAAATGCATTTAGTATTGTTGTCATAACATGTATGGGTTGTTTAGCGAATGATAAAATTAAGTTATGCTAATTGAGGTTAGAAGCTATACTACGATTTCATGAATTGATTGTATATCAAAGAGGGTCAGGATACGACTGCTCCAATAGCAGCGATGTTTACTTGGTTAAATTATTAAGTGTGTAAAATTGTGGAGAACCTGGGCATATGAGGAGGAAATCAGCGAGGCCGTGGAGGCCTGGGAAATGGTAATGCAGGTAGAGGAGCAGTGTAGCCAGGCAAGGAGGTTGCCCGTCAAGATGACAGGGCTCAGTTTTATGTCTTTCTGGGCAAGACCAAGGCTGAGGTGTCTGATGCAGTGGTCACAGGTACTATTCCTGTCTGTGATCGGATGGCTACTGTTTTGTTTGATTCGGGTTCTGCTTATGCATACGTGTCATTTCAGTTTGTCTTGGGATTTGATATGATTTGTGACATACTTGAGGCCCCCATCCATGTTTCTACCCTAGTTGAAGAGTCAGTCATAGTCACCCATATATATCGTATTGTCCTGTTGTGTTTATGGATTTTTGGACTTGGGTTGATTTGGTTATGCTGGATATGACTGACTTGATATAATTTTATGCATGACTTGGTTGTCCCCATATTATGCTGTGCTTAATGGTAATGCTAAGTCGGTAACTTTGGAGATCCCGGGTAGGGAAAGGTTAGAGTGGGTAGGGGGTACAAGCCTAAGTCAGCTAAGGTCATATATTTCGTGCGGGGTAGGAAACTGGTGGGGCAGGGTTGTTTGGCTTATTTGGCTCATATTCGGGATGTTGAGGTTGAGTCTCCCTCTATTGAGTCTATTCCTATGGTGTTAGAATTTAGAGAAGTGTTTCCTACTAATTGCCTGGTATGCCTCCGGATAGAGATATAGATTTCTGCATTGACTTGAAAACTGGCACTCGCACCATCTGCATCCCTCCTTATCGCATGACTTCGGCAGGATTGAGAGAGCTTAAAGCTCAAATCCAAGAGCTTCTTGATAAATGATTCATCCGTCCTAGTGCTTCCCCATGGGGTGATCTTGTCTTGTTTGTTAAGAAGAAGGATGGTAGTATGAGGACGAGTGATTTTATCTTAAGCCATAAAGGAGTGGATTGATACCGGAATGACAAGCTTATGGATAAAGAAGGTCCCATTGAGTATACTTGGGTAAAGGCAATTGAAGATTTTAGTAAGAAAGTGCGTATAAAATTGAGTTAGTCCTTTGAATTTGATGAGTATACCTGAGTTTTAGGTGTCATGTAGATGAAAAGGTTGACTTCGTAGTGATAGCAAGGGATAACTGAGCATAATAGTAATAAGAGTTCGTGATGGGATGCAATTATATACTAAGATTGTTGGTTAAGAAAATTTTGTATAGTAATTACGACTTGCAAGTATCTAAGGTTGTGGTTTTCTAATATTTTGTGAGTAACGTGGTTGTATGAGAAGTTTTAAGAGATGGTGGGGCACCACTCGAATAGAATTTAAAAGAGCTAGAGTCATAATGAACGAAAAATAGTGGGATGTAGTACAACCTTTAGAGAGAGGCGAGAGCAAGAATATTTTATTGATTGCAAAGGCTAAAGAGATATCTTCAGAGGGGTAGATAATTGGGTTCAGAGACGCGTGATTTCATTCGTTTTGCTTTGACTATGGTAATAGTTTCACAAGTCCATCAGATTGGTTAAAAACTATTGGAAAAGACGTGAGAAAGGAGGGTACAAACATTAGCTCGAGTGTGATGATAAGTGCTTTGTTTTGTTTTGAGTTTAGTAATGAGTACGATTGAATTTTTAGCGAAAGATTTTGTAAGATCGATGGAGAAGCGATCAATGATAAGCGAAGATCCATGAATTCATAAAAATCTTCAAGGTATAAGCTAATATTGATAGATAAGGGGATTGTGTTATACGGTTGAATTTACAATTCAAATTTTTCATTGTAATGTCTACATTCGTGGTGATATATTTTGTCAAGGCATGAATTTGCAAGGGGAGAAATGATTAATTGTATCATGTATTGAACCTTTGAAAGGATTTACACTTGGTTTGAGTCGTAAAGTTTATTACTTTTGAATGTTAAAGTAGCCAAGAAAGTTTTTCATTTAAAAAGTGTTGGTTTAGAGTAAGGTAAATGGTCGGAGTGTTCATGATGGTTGTTAGTATTGAGAGTGTGGGCTTGAGTGGGATGATTGGGAAGATTTGGTTATTTCAGATGACATATTTGGTGTTGTCTTGGAGTTGTTAAAGTAGTTCAGTAGTTTTACATGTACCACCTTGCTTATGAGAATTCATAGAAGAGCTACCATGCGTAATTATGGTTGTCCGACAATCTTAATATTCATCTAGTCGTCGAGGTAATTTATCGATTGTGTGGTTGAATGTGGGGATCATTGGGTCTAATTCTACTATTCATAAGAGGTAAGCTACAATTACTAAATCTAGCATTTCGATAGTGTTGTTGGAGGGTCTGTATTCTTGGACATATCCCTCGATGAGTATCTGATGTCTAAAGACCAAAATTTTATAACTTAAGCTCATGGAAATTTATGTTGTGAGAAGGAGATGTTGATAAGAACTATGATTGTTTGGGTATTATGAGTGTGTGTTGGTTGGTTCAGGTTCACTTCTAATTGTAGCGAGTATTGACTTAGAATTTTATTATGCTTATGTGAGAAAGGATTAGTCCTGATGATTGTGTCAAGGTCCTTGATAACATGTGGCAAACGTGTGTACGATCAACTTTGGTGGTTATTGAGAATAGTTTTTGGGGTTAGTTAAGTTTACGTACAACAATATTTATCACTCGAGTATTGAGATGACTTCATTGATGCATTGTATAGGAGGATGTGTAGGTATTCAATTGGTTGGTTTGGGGACGGAGATTACATCATAAGGGGAGACTCAGTTTTGTTAAACAAGACCTTCCATATGAGGAAGAACCGATTGTAATTCTTGATCGCGATGTCTAGAAGCTAAGGACATGCGAGACAAATATCCCCAGTAATTCGATGATTCAGATACTACTCTACCCTTACTTTAGCCAGTCTTTCCTAGTTTATCACTCGGGGATGAGTGATGGGTAAATTGGTATCTATTGTAACGACCTGTTTCCATCGTTAGGGAAAAGCCAATGGGGAGAGAATTGGGGTCAGAAAACTTTTTGGTAGTAACTTAGAATTTCATAACCTAGTCCAGATTTAGATGAAATTTGAGTCAGTGAGGTCTAGGGAAATCTGATAACGAATGAAAGATCTAATTATGAATTTGATCACATTAGTAGATAGCTAAGACGTTAAGGAACCCGTACGACTTTACGAAATTAAATTTGGGCGAGTAGAACTCCTGAAACTAATCTTAGCGTGAACGGGTAATTTCTGAGTGTCGTGGGTTGAAGGTGTGTTGTGAAATGGGGGTTTGAAACTCTTTAATTAACTCTCTGTTTGCATGCAAGCCGCCTGGGCAGGATTATTCCCGCTAGGGCGGGGCTGCTGTAGGGGGATGAGGTCCGCTACAGCAGGACAGACACGACTTAAGTCGGAATTAAACCCCAAAAATGTTATTTTTCTGCAAGTTTCATTCTTGAGAGCTAAGGAACAACCCAGGGCAAGTTCTTGACAATTTTTCACCTATTCTAGCACTAAAGGTAAGGTTTTTACTCCTCGAATCTATTTTTCGATCCGTAGAACTTAGTTTCTTGGGTAATTATTGACAGGGGAGGGTTTGATCTGAGATTATGGTGGAAAAAACCCTAATCTGGGTATGGGGATCAAGGGTTCGATCTAGGGTTGATTTGATTGATTATAATCCAGGTATTTAGGTCTTGTTTATTGATCCTCGCGTTATATTGATTGTTTGTAGACCAAGAACAAGCAGAAAGAATCCAGAAGGGGAAGAATCAAGTTTCTTAGGGGATTCAAGCTTTGTTCGAGGTAGGTGATGGTTGTGATTTCATGTTTGTGTGATGTATGTTAGTAATTTCTTCATTGTAATTCATGTATGTATGCGAATGTTGCACTATTGATCACATCTATTGTAAATGAGTATGAACGAATGATTGTATGCCATGAATCAACACTGGTTTTTATGATTATGAGAATGTACATTGTGATTTTGATTGTGGCTTGATGAATGGAACGGGTGTCACGTTCCGACACACTAACTGGGATCAGATGTCACGTACCGACATACATATGGGATCGGATGTTATGTACCGACATAAAAATTAGAACGGGTGTCACGATCCGACATACTATTTTGGAACGGGTGCCACGATCCAGTACATTAACAGTTTGGGTATGGGTTCCATGAGAGGACCGTTGAATTGTTATATATATGCGTATTATTGAAGAATGTGGAATTGTACATTGATCCTGATAACGATGACTGATATTGTATATATTCGGTATATGCATGTTTACTGTGTTGTGATTACTTGCTTATATTGCACTTATTGGGATAGCCACGTGATCCTACCAGTACACTGTGGTTGTGTACTGAAACTGCACTTGCTTGTTCTTTGTTGAGTACAGGGCATCTTCAGGCGGCTATTGATAGACCTCAGCTAGGTGACTTTTGAGCGTGACCGGATTCAAGGGTGAGCCAGTTCTTTTAGGCTGCCATGGATCTATCTTGTTTAAGTCCACTCTTTTCGGACTCAGACTATTTGTTTAAGGTGTTTGTTTAGTTTCGGGGTTGTACCCCTTGTTCTTAGACTTGTCGTTAGTAGAGTTTTGGTACAATGACTTTCAGGTTCTAGGGGTATTTCCGCATTAGTTGTTAGATGTTAGTTGAACTTTCAGAGTTTATGGGGACTCCATATTAATTATATAGTTATTTAAACCTGCTTCCGTAGCTTTAAATGTGTAGTACTTTGGTTAAGTTGATTAGTTGGGCTGTAGTTTTGGTTCTCCCACCGGAGGATTAGTGTGGGTGCCACTCACGACGGTCTGGATCGTGATAGTCAAATAAATGTTTTTCTCAATTTTCTTCTTTTTTTTCCTTGTTGTCCTCTCCTAGGATTCTTCTTTCCCATTGTTCCTCTTCCTCCTTTATTATTTAGTCGATTTAATTTTTTGCACGGTCACAATATGAATAATTTTATCTTAAAAAGTCATTTAATTTTGTAGTTTATTTTATAACACAAAATTTATTAAAGTAATGGTAACTATCTTAATAAGTCGTTCAACTTTATTTTTTAATAAAAAAGTCGATCAACTAATGGTAACTCAATAATGGTAATTCTCTTAGAAAGTATTCAACTTTATTTTGTAACAAAAAACGTGCTCTACAATTGTCACATTTCACCCATTAAGTCTCTCAACTATTGTCATTTCACCTATAAAGTCACTCAATCAATTCAAATTATATTTCTAGTAAATAATAGTGTCCACACCAATTTTTTTTTACTTGAATTAGTTAAAATGAATATAATTGAGCGACTTTCTAAGATAATTATCATTAGTTAAGTGATTTTTATGTAATGAAATAAAATTAAGTGACTTTCTAATTAAAATTTATATATTATTAGTTGAGTGACCATATATGGAATTAACTCTTATTTTTTCCTTTTCCCCCTACTTTCCTACTTGTTCACCCACTAACCACTAAATAACCAAGTCAATTTCATATGTTTTCCTCATAAATTAATGCTAAAAATAATTAACTATCTTCTTTCTTCAAATAACTCCTCCTGCAATTTCATTAGTCATATCCAACAAAATTATTGAAGGCAATTTAAAGTGCATTCATTATTTGCATTATTGTAATTGTTTCACTTTCCTCTTGGAAAGGAGAGAAAACATATTTAATAGAAAACTGAGTTGAAAAAGGCCAGAAAATGTAGGGTAGAAATATGTTATTACAAAAGTTGGTATCATCGCATATCTAGTCAAAGAAGTTAGACGCAACACTATTCAATAAACTTTATGCTTGCAAATTTCGTTAGTATCACACTATCAATTACTTTCAAAATATTAATTTTTTATTTAAAAAATAATAATATAACTAATGTGTTTATCAAGAGCCAAGGTTCCATAATCATATGATATACCAATAAGTAATATGTAGTCATTATGTGTTTTAAAATAAAAATGCAATCTTCCAAAATCCAAATTTCATATGTAATGTAATTGTGATAGTGTTTTGGAATTGAAGTTGTGCACAAACAAAATGTAACACCTCGGAATTTTTTTGAGCTAAGACTTGAACCATCATTCATAGTGAGTAAGTTTTTACCAAGGAATTTAAATTTTTTCTAAGTGTTAATGTCACTTGATGTAGCACCTTGAGTTCCAAAAAGAACTAAAGAGAAATTCATTCAAGTCATTCCTAAGTTCTTCTAAGTTTTGGGTCAACTTCAAATGACCATAATTCTCAGTACATGATGATTTAGGTGGGCTACAAGATAGCTAATGAAAGGTCTTGGAATTATCTTTCCAACGCCACTGAGTTTGCTAAGTTTCGAGGTCGGATGAGTGAGATATCCCCTTTTGAAGTCAAGCTGTCCAGTTAAGGAAAGTTATCCGAAAATAGTGAGGGGTATTTTGGTCTTTTCCTTACCCAATCAGATTTAATTCATTTTTAGTAAGGTTTTAAGGGTCTAATCCTATTAGCTTCAGTTTTATAATTCTAATATACGCCTAGGGTTTTAGTTGAGAGTTCAAGAAGAGAAAAGAAGAGAAAAGAGGAGAGGATCAAAGCATTCGTCGAGGTTCTTGAGTTTTGTTGCGGATTTTCGCCATGGGTTTGATCCCTAAGAGGTATGTAAGCTTCCATAGTATTGGGTTTGTTTAACAACACGCCAATCATGTTAATTTCAACGTTAAATTAGTTCTAGAAAGATGAAGGTTTGATGTTCTTGAATTGTGTTCTTGAAATTGGCTTTCGTTCTTGACTTAAGATGAGATTGATGAGTTCTTGAGGAAATCGAGTTGATTTTAGAATTGTGTTTGATTAGATTCTTGTGTACATGTATTGGGTATTTGAATCTAAAGAGAATTTGAGAAAAAGAATCGAATTTAGGCGAATTGAGGTGAGAAAGCGAAGAAGGAAAAAGTCGAGCAGAAACTGGGTACCAGGTCTGCGACACCTGTTCCTTAGAAGTATAACTTTTCTCTCTGCATCGCGGAGAGGTCGCGGACCCCACTGCCTCAATAATATTTTGCGACCAAATATTAAAATACATCTCCGCGTCGTGGACTTGCTTCCAGATAGTGATTTCTTGATCGTTTCTCATGTTTAACTATCTAAAAACACTTCTAATCATCAAGATATCCTTCCTATCACAAATCACAACCTTGAATTCATAATTCAAATTCAAGGTAGAGCTAAGAGTTAAGTCTTGAGAGTTCTTTCAAGTCTTTTGAGAAAGTCGCTTTGAATCTTTTGAGGAGTCTTCTACAAATTCAAATAACTTGTTTTAAGACTCGAGCAAGTGAGCATAAGAATGAGGAGAATGTATTCATGAGTTTACTTTATCATCACAAGATCATTCATATCATGAACCATAACTCTTGAATTCATAATTCAAATTCAAGAGAGAGTTAAGAGTAGAGTTCAAGAAAGTCTTTGAGTCCAATTGTGAATCCTTTGAGATCAACTATCAATTTGAGCTAAGTTTTGAGGAAGTAAGTATGAGAATGAGAAGAGTTGTATACATGAGTTTCATATTATTATTTAGACCCTCGAGTCGAGTCGTTCATGCCCATAAATTTCGCATGAACTTCATAAATTGGGCATCTTTGAAAGGAGTAGTATCTTCAAGTCCTAAGTCTTGGTAATGAGTTCCTGACCTTTTTGAGATTATATTCCTAATCATGGGACTATTACACGTTACCATGAAGTCTTTGAGTTGAGTAGTTCATGCCCATAATTCCGCATGAACCCTACAAGTCGAGCAGTATTGAGATGAGAAGTATCTTTGAGTCCTTGAGTTGAGTAGTTCATGCCCACAATTTCCGCATGAACCCTCTGAGTCGAGCATTCTTGAAATGAGTATTACCATTGAAGTTCATGAGTTCTGAGTTGTTGAGTCTCGAGCATTGAGTTCTATGAATGGTTATTGAAAACCTTGAATTTAGTCGTTCACATCTATAATTTGGCATGAACTTTATTTTGAGAAGTCTTTTACAATTTTTTTTAAAACTTATTTTAAGACTTGAACACTTGAGTTGAGAAAGAGTAGAGTTAAGTTCATTTACTTTAAAATGATAAATGGGAACTAAGTATTCCCACGAGTAAATGTTTTCACATTTAAAAGAAGAGGAAACTGAGATTTCCAAAAGAGTTTTGAGCAGTTTGAGTAACATCTCTTTTTAGAGAAAGATTTTGAGTAATAATCTCTCACCACAGAAAGAGTTATGATTTTAAACATATGAGCTGAGTATATTTTTGGGAGTAGTATTGAGTACCAATATGGGGACGAGTTCAGATAACTCAAGTCTCCATAAACCATGTAGCCAACGTGTGTAGAAAGGGTCATACTTTTTAGATGATTCCTTAATGCTTTTAAGCATAGACTAGTGGATCCACTTAGTTGAAGCGTTCTATATCCCGACAAGTTATAAGATAGTTCTGGCAGCGTGGGCGAGACACTGTATCATCACATAGCTCATAGTGATGGTTGTCGGTTAGATAAACTCTCATAGAGTTATATTATATTTTATTATATATATAAATTGAGTTGTTATTGTATTCTTCAATACACTGAGTTGCTTTCTACTATTTTAAAAGCTTTCCTTATATTGCATGTGTATTGTTGCTTTATATTGAGTTGAGTATCCAGAGTTGAGTACCTAGAGTCGAGTATCTTATCATTGAGTTGAACTATGTTTCTTATTCTTGAGTTGAGTTTAGTTGAGTGAGTTGAGAGGAGGTAAGTATGTTTCCTTTTTATCAAGTTCAAGCTTATGTTTATGCTTTAGAATTCCCCTTACATG